>JYFJ02002798.1:0-50674 GCA_000934665.2 Catajapyx aquilonaris
CAGAAGTGTCCAAAGGACAAGTGTACCGAGTTTCATACTTTTGTCACAAAATGCAAAGTTTGGGTCAAATTTGTCCCTTAGCACCTGGACTATTATGACAACTTAACAATTTATTGCCCAATTTATCGAAAAATCATTGCTTCTATGCAGTAAAAGTGCCCATCGTGTCGTTGCGACATCGGGTGTAAAGGTCGCAATGATCAAGTGACATTCCCTCCACCCACCCTCTCACAATTGAATGCGAAAATCTCTCTCCCCCTCTCGTGTTGTCATCCATTGAAGCGGCCATTCCCTTCCATTTTGCGGTTTTCTCCCCAATTTGAACGCTCATTGTTGTCTCCTTCCAAAAGGGGGGAGGGCTTCTGGCAGCTGGACGACACGGGACGCCTGCCCTGCAACCTTTTATACAGTAAAATGCAATGCTTGGTCATTATCCAAACACAATCACATAACTGGGTTTACGATGCTCCCATGCCTAATCATATTTAACACATTAGCGCCGCTTGCAACTTAGGGGACGACGAAGGTATATAGGGAAACCAGCTATATAGAGGAATGTCGGCGACAAGAGATGACCGTGGTCACCTTTTGATGTCGCGGTTCGTTGTAAATCTCGTCGACCTTGCCCTCAGGAAGAACCGGTAGGTTTGTAGGGGGCCCCCACATTAACCGCGTGTAATGAGCTGGGATTGTCCAATCCTCATTCTTCTGGTCGCTTGGTTGGAGCAGTATATAAGGTGGTGTTAGTCGGAAAAAGGAGACTTGAATAGGATCCAATTTGGAAAGAAGGCCTTGCCGGGTCTTGCAAGGATGACCTATGACTTGCCGAGGGTTTTTTTTGGCTGCGGATAAATGGTCCTAAGGAGAGGGGAGCAGGACCGATGAAAGGTGCAAAGATGGCCATCAGCAACCCCCTCCACATCCTTTGCTTGCTTTGCTGCGGGGATATAATATGAAATTGGACTCTTGTACACAGTAGATGACCGGCTGATGTAATCTGAACTATGGCACGGGCTTGGATTTTAATCTGACGGTCAAAGTGAGGCCGCCCCATTCACATACACAGCAGCCGGGTGTGTGTTAGATCCATATCTATGAGCCGCCACAGTTTTGCAATTTATTTGTTATTATACAAAAAAAGTTGTCCACAGAATGCTTTGGAAGCATTTAATATTGTCATGATCAGGAAACACGGGCAAACAAGCAAGCAAACAAACTTTGCCTTTTATAATAATAGAGACTAGCAGCAGAGCATGTTCTTCTCACGGCCCCTTTCCATATAGAAAAACTTGGCTATATGAAATGGGTATGAAAAAATGCGAATAAAGAAGTCAGTACGAAATTATATAAAATGGCTGGGGTATACCAACCCCTCCCTCTCTATACCTCCCCCCACTACATGGACAAACAAACAAACAAACAAAGGAACGAACGAACGGACTGCCTTTTTAAATAAGAGAGATATTAATTTGTTTATTGAAATGAATTGTTGTAATTTTCATGCCTGTTAGACGAGCAATCCGCCATTTCATGTCGCTCTTCCGCCATTTTGTGCTGACGACGCTTCGTTGTTGACAATGGGATGAGGCCCACGTGTCATCCACAAAGCCATGAGCCAACAGCCATTGAGGAAGCCGTGAAGGGGGGCCTGATGAGTGATTTTCATTTTTGCCACTCCACTTCCCTCTCACTCCCCTTCACACTTTTACTGCCCGATAATACTCTAAAGAGGGGAGAAGCGGCCACCATTTTTGTCGTCTAAAAAAGATGCGCATATGGACACTTTTTTTTTTGCTTCCAAATTGTCCTGGCTGTATCGGAGTCGGCTTGTTAAGCACTTGACTTATGAAGGCTTCTTTGGGGTACGTCTGATAGGAAACCCATTCCCCCACATCGATATCGTCGAGTGTCATCTCCACTCTTCTCCTTTGCACCTCCATTTATCAGCCTCCTGCTTCAAAGCGTGCCCTGACATCCAATGATTTAATAGAGTTGATAAATCCGGGTTTAAAATATATGCCACAAGGTGTCCCACATCCTGCCACATAATTACAGGGTGCCCCATGTTCTTGTGAGAATTTTAAGAGAGAACAATAATTCGCAAGTGATTGTTGCGTCTTATCCTCCTGAGACCCCTGGTACAGTATACTGTACCTTTGTTTTTGTTTTTTTACGCGTTTGAGTTAGTCAGAAGGTGCTGGAAAAAAACAAAGGTACAGTATACTGTACCAGGGGTCTCAGGGGGTTATGTCTAAATAGGTTTAACAGCGAGATGTTGTACTGTACCATATATGCGAGCAATTATTAGCGTGAATCTAATGGACTTGGGTAGTGCACCACCTTGTGCTTTAGCAAAACGGCCATGTTCCTCATTAGTGTTGGACAGGTCAAGACACACTGTTTCCCACCACACAGTTTTGAGATAACTGCCTTAATTACTGATGGGCGTGCTGCACTGAATTTAAAGTCTGGAAAAAAATTTATGCGTCGCTTCATGTGTACGGTTGGTGGGGAGTGATGCTTTGAACACTAAATGAAAAGCAACAGGGTGATTCACTGATGAAGTAACCGGAACAAGAGACGGAAATAATATTGGGTCGAATTTTCGTCCCACTGCTAGTTACTGCTAACTTAGCAGTACCCAGTGTTGGCAATGGTACTGCTAAGTTAGGAGTAACTAGCAGTGGGACAAAATTTTAACCAATTATTGTTAACCCATGCAATTACCAATTAACACGCCGATTGCACGTTGTTGCCCCTAAAGTGCAATTTGTTATTTTCTCTCTATCCCTCATAACTGACACAAGAGGCGGAAATGCTGTAATTGACACCTGCAATTAGCAATTAACGTGCCGATTGCACGTTGTTGCTTGTAGTTAACAGTCAAGTTTAAAATGTTAACTAGAGGCAACAATAGATTTTTCTTCTTCTATATACTATCGGGTATAGTACACCACCCTGTAATTCCCCCTTCCACATGCTCGTACCTCAATAATACCCCACCCCTCTTTTTCCACCCCCGACTGGTCCATTCAGCATCCAGTGGACCCGAATGACAAAGGGAAAGCAGGGGCTGCCAGTAAGACAAGGGAATAGAATGCCTGACATTGATGAAATGCACCCCCCCTCTGTATATACCCTCCCTCCATTGGACCCTTTTCCTCGAGAGGTTTGGAAACCAGGGGTCTCCCTCTGGTCCTGTTAATTGCATGACACGCGGCATTAACTTTTTATTCATGGTCTCTTACTGGACCTGCGACAAATTGTTGGAAGGACCCAGGCCTCTAGTTTGTGGGGGGAACAAAAGTCGAGACTTCTTAACACGAGCTTGTCAATCTAATGCTGAAACAGTGTCAATCAGGTTGCTGTTTGTGTGGACGGAGGACCTCACACAGACTGCTCCGGTTTGGGGAAAACAGTGTTAATGGCCAATCAATGTTGTTGAATCTGTCGGGTTAAATTGAACGGTTTTTAAGTCGGCAATTTATCTTATATTGGCCTATACTGTATACGAAGCCTAACTATGATTTTTGTGAGATCCTCATGACTGTTCGCCTTTTATACCAATGGAGATATTTTATTTGATATCTTGTAATATTGTATAAACATTGGTGTGTGAATGAGGCCATATCGAGGGATAAAATTACGGTTATGCCTGTGGGCACCATTTGACAGCAAGTTTGATCCGAAGGGTTCGACGGTACCGTCGTCGGTTCACTTGGAGTGTATAGAAAGAAGCGGTGTTCACAGGGGGGCTGGAGAGGTCGGCCCTGTAAAAGAGAGTGATTTGTGTGAGACTTTGAGCAGTTTTAGGGGGTGACAATTGAGGGCATCAAGAGAAAGAAGGAGGGTTTGTGCCTGGAATCCGGCCCCACTTTGCTTCCCGGACAGATCCGATTGTGACTTAACCCGGGTGCGGGTCACACCTCCGGGTTCTCTCCGATCCAAAAAAAGAAAAAAGAAAANGAGAAGGAAACGTAAAGAGGGGGGGGGTGTTCACATACACTTGAAGCGTCAATCAAGGGTGCAAGCATGTAAGAAGGCCCCAGGGCGCTAACAGCAGAGAATCCAACAGTCCAAAGTGGCCACCCCTCTTTTTGGAAGCCAATCGACAATCTTTTTGTCCAGACTCACCCCTCCGAATAAGCCAGTTACCTTACACGTCACCATCTAAAAAGATGCCCAAATATTAGCAGCCATTTGCATCCGTTATAGGCCTATACACTTTAGTTCAGGATGACCCAACAATAAGCAAAAAATTCTGCTTAACTAGCAATTTTTACAATGCCAGAAAATTCTGGGTGTTATTAACTAATTGTAGCTCTATCTACAGGATATAAGGCAAAGTTTGTTTGCTTGTCCAGGTTTGGTTACCATTGCCATGTGGTGGCTTATTTGGTGAACAATTCACACCTTTTCCTTTCCAGCAGCATTAATATTGTTGGACTTGGGCAGATGAGCCAGTGATAGAAGCAGAGTGTGGCGTGAGAGGGACGCATAGTTTATTGTCGAGATGGGATTGATACCCGGACATGGAGTGACAGCCAGGACAGACACTTACCCGCTGATTAGTCAGGGATAGAGAGTTAGAAGGGGGGGGGGCTAGAGGCGGAGAGGTCCTCTAATGATCCAGGGTCACGCCAAAAATAAAACTAACCTGTGGGACTGACTCACGGTAATTAATCAAAGATGAACCCACGGCACACACACACACCATGTGAGCAGTTAGAGTCATGATGAGGTTGCTTGTGCTCTATATACCTCCCCTCTGCACTAGTCTCAACAAATTTTAATATGAATGCAAGCAGTACCCCCCCATCCCCCAACTCTCTGTGTATATGCTGCCCCCTCTGTCTGAATCAAAAGCTGAGCGCCCCTCGTATGCAGTTGTACGAAATGTCCCCGGTCTAATGAGCTTAGCAACGGCGACGGAGCGTGATGCCCGACTCAAAGGGGTCATTTTGGGATGGTTTTCATGGACCTTCCCCAGCCACCAGCAGACACACACATATATAATATATAGACAGAGAGAGAACTGTTGGGGCGGCTGGGTTTCGAACCCAAAAAATTTTTCCCCCCGAGAAAACTTTGGGGACCGTTTTGCCTCGAAAAACCTGATTTTCAGGTAAACCTGGAACTGCGATCAGTGAACCGGACGATTATTTCTGCGCAAAGAAGCGAGCGGATAATCTTGCCTGACGTGAGAAAAGTTTGGCCAGACTAGGGTAAAACTGGGTGTTGGAACAAAGCCACATCGTTTTTTGTCACATAATTATAGACAAGTTGTTTGGAACTAGTTGCCCTGAATACGTTGGAAGCATTTAATTGTCGCCATGGCAGCCAAATCTGGACAAACACTCTCTAAAAAAAATAGAGTTAAAAAAACTCAAGTTGGGTTCTTTTTAACTCTTTTAACCTTGAAAGTGGTCATTACCAAAAATGAGTTATAATAACTCTTTCGCTGGAGTTAAAACAACTCTTTCAGTTCATTTCATCCTCCGAAAGAGTTATTCATTAACTCTTTCGGAGTTAGAAATGAACTAAAAGAGTTGTTTGAACTCCAGCAAGGAGTTATTATAACTCATTTTTGGTAATGACCACTTTCAAGGTTTAAAAGAGTTAATTTAACTCTTATTTTTTTAGAGAGCACACAAGCAAGCAAACCGAGATATAGCTAATAAGTGAAGTTCACTGTTTCATTGAATTTATTATTATTTAGTTATTATTATTATTATTATTTATTATTATTATATAATTTAATACAATGGCGTATAAAAGATGCTAAATTTTTACCATCTATATGATTTTAAAATCCTTCGTTGTATGATCGAGGCTTCTGATTGGTCCCCGTTCTGCTCCTGCGCAATGGGGGTGAGACAGCGCCTCTGGTGGGTGGGAGGATGCAACTATTCATTCGTTCGTTTGTATATGCATTGAAATTGCAATTTAATGCCGAATTAAGCTGTGCAACTTGAAGGGAGCCGAATCGGCAGTAATGCCAATAATCCCTTCTAATTAAGCGGTTTAAAAATGTGTGAAAATACGGTTTGAATCCCGGGGATTTGGGAGGGAGAGAGTGTCGCATGTGGCTTAATCGGATGTTTAGCCAACAATGGGAGCCAAGGGAAAGGATTGCCCCTTCTGGTCCAGTTAAAAAAAAAAGTAACGAAGGGAGTTAAATTCGCAGACTTTCCGCCGATTTTCCGGTGAGTTGGTCTCATTGAAAAGGGCCCTCGGATTTGGGCATAACCGGTACACCTCTAGATTGGTCTCGTTAGACCAAAACCCCCTTGTAATCGGTTAATCCAATCAACAGCTCGACGCCTTTCACACCATCCTCTTGGAGACACTCCTCACACCTGGTCCTCTGCTGGATGGGGACACATCAGGTCAACATGTTTATAACCCAAGAGTCCCCTGCCCTGCATGTCATCTGTCTAAATGAAACACCCCTTTTCTGGACCAAAATGGGGACTGTCGCCAGGTTAGATAAATGAACCAGATGGTGTTAGACTCATAGTTTCATCCAGAAGGTGATTGGCACCATTCACCTTTAACGTCCTGTCAACTACTAGTGGTTGATTATTATGAACCTCATTTCTCTATATATATAGCAGTGGTTTTCATCCACTCGCAACACATTTGCAACAATATTTCTACTAATATGCTTATTCTCTCCATCCGTTTGTCCGACCTGTCGCTATCTCTCGCACTACCTGAATGAGGCAGGAGTGTGCAGAGGGAGTATGCGCCATCTGTGCGTGAAGAATAGTTCTACGTGGTAAATCGGCGGGACATCTCATTAAAGTTGTTTGAATGTCATTGATCATAGGTTTTGCCAAATTTGTGGCGCCTTATTCCATCAGCCAGCAAGAAAATGAATAGTTTCTCCTCCCATTGCGCAGAATGGGAGCCAATCGGAAGTGTACCACCAACAACGAAGGATTTTACTATTGTAGATAAGGTCGAGAAAAAAATTTGACCACGTGTTTGGGCTAATCAACCGAATAAGACTGAATTGGCCGAATCCTTTTTTTCCTGCTAAAGGTGTCAGAAAAATAAGGGGGGGGAAACGCCAATTTTTTGGAAACCCAGCTGTCAATCCTAAATACTATGGAAAAAGGTCACCCCCCTATTTAAAAAAAAAAATGCTGTAGGCGCGAGCTCCCTGTTTGACCCACCCCAAATCTCATGAATTTTAACTTTTTGTGAAGATCCCTGTGACTGTAAGCTCAACCGTCGAGCCGATATAAAAAAATGCCCAACACTAGACCAAAAAAATAGGGTGAGCTAGAAAGAACCTAATGCATTTTCAATCAGGAACTTTTTTTTTTGTATGGTTGGGGGAAAAGGCGGCAGCAAATCTTGCTGAAAAGGGACCCTAAAGCTTCTAGTCTTTTTTTTTTCCTAAAGGGGAGAGACTTACGAGGGGTTCTCGCCAAAAAATGTCTGATAATACCCTTATAGGTCGTTTTTTTTGAAGGGGGATGTCGGCGAGGGGCTTCATAGCGCTAATTTTCGGGGCCAACACCTTCCATTTGCGAAAAGGACGTAAGATTAGCCGCCTGGGAGAGAGAAACCGCCAGCTAATATAGAAAAGGGCCAAGCCCCTTTATTAGGCTGACAATAGATTGACAGAGCTATTTGATCTAGTACTTAACCGTGATGTAGTAAACAACAAAGCATGCATTGCTGTTACGTACCCATTTAAGTAGGAAAATCAAAAGTTCATTTAAAAAAATTTGGTGTAAGTATTACTTGTTCTCAATTTAAATATTTCTGAATTTTTAATTCGTCCAGTCTTTATGATGTATTTTTTTCGCTGAATTTTTATGCATTGTTAGGTAGACATGTCTTACTGTATATTGTTCTCAATTAACCTCCTGAGACCCCTTGTACAGTATACTGTACCTTTGTTTTTTCCAGAACCTTCTGACTAACTCAAACGCGTAAAAATAACAACAAAGGTACAGTATACTGTACTCCGGGTCTCAGGAGGTTAAATTAAATTTTCTGAATTTTTTATTCGTTGAATTTTTATGTTATCAATTTTAATTCTTATGGAGTCTTCTAATTCGTCGAAATTTTATGCAATTATCCATTTTATGAGCATTATCGTGGGGCTTATTCGGCGGTTCTGAAATCCTCAAAAGTAGGCCTAATATTCCGTATTCATGTGGCGTAATCTACTTACACGATCCGATCTCAGCTTTGGGTTGATAATGGCTGGCTTAGTCATACTGAAAACAGTGCAAATTTTTTTTTTCGAAACTTTTTTTTTTAAAATAGGAAGGGACGAAAGGGGAGGATATGTATCGGTCCATGTTGCTTCTCCAGTTTCGATCTGCAACTTTGTGATGGTGATGAGCAACACAGGAGCTGGTTGGGAGGGGAAGAGAAGGGGTCAAAAAAGTGCTAATACCACTCCCCTCTTTTGGTTGCTGCAGGCTATGGAGTTCTATAGGCGAATTAACATGAGGATTTTGGCTAATGGTCATGTGCTTGGGGGGGGGGGATGGATCGGAGGGGGAGATGGGCAGGTGTGCTGTGAAGAGAGAGAGAGAGAGAGAGAGAGAGAGAGAGTCCATAACTGTCGGCGATATTTTGAATGGGATGCTTCTTTTCATTGGACATGATGTATTGCAGGGTTGGACTTCTGGTGATTCAGACAAACTGATGGTTGCCAACCAAAATAGGAGCTGAAATTGTCCGTTTCAGAATTTTTAGGGGCAGAAAATGAACGGAAATCAACATTATTTTTGTCGAGCGCTATATTCATCCACAATTTAAGTAAACTTGACTCAATCCTATATCTTACATATTATATACAAAAAAAATTGTTTGTTTGTTTGTTTGTTTGTTTGTTTGTTCATGGCAACAGGTCACATGGCATGATTGTTGTTGATTACATTACCATGGACACAGGCCGTGCAAAGAACGGGCTCCGCTGCTAGTCTCAATAAACGTGAAAGTTTGTAGGCCTATACATACAGTCTCTATTGTCCGGGCTACCTAACCCACTTCCACACCTCTGAGGGTGCTGCAATTTGACACACTGATGTCATATATGACACTGATTGGGTGAAAAGTTCAAAAACTGCACTTTTTTGAGTTTAAATCCCAAAATTTAGAATGTTTTGTTACGTAAATGAAGTTTGATGTTTCAGTATTGTCAATCCACTACAGATGGCTCTTCTGTAGAAGTTTCCCGTGAGAAGAACTGGGTCCACTGCTAGTTATACATATACTAATAGGCTTCCGTCATGTCGTGCCAATATTGAATTTTTGTAAGGATAAGCTGCGCTGATTTCCTTCCCTACTTCTTTTAGGGGTGTTGCACAAAACTTACGCCCGTTCATAATTAATTGAGTCCATATTAATAATCTTTAATGGCCATAAGTAACCACAATCCCTGCTTATCGGTCTGTATAATTAAGTAAGGATGGCTCACATAACGGAGTATTTTCACCTGGCCGAAGGGTATAGGCAGATATTACAGACCTATACACCGGTATGGTCAGGTATGAATAATAAGGACGGCAGCTTGATGAAGAGGCCTGAGGAGTAAACCGCAAAAAGGGGGTGCTCCTCCATCATTTTTGTGTGAAAAGGATACAGTAGCCGCGTCCTATTATCCTCCAAGACCAAAACCCCTTTTCAAGTCTGCGGTTGACAAAAGTCCATATCTCTAAAGAAAGAGGCAAAGAAAGAAAAAAAAGGCCAGGAATGAAGTGGAGGGTTACAAAAAGAGTAGACGAAGGCCAGGAGGCCCCCCCCCCCTTCTCAGTTCCCTTTTCTGCGGAGATGGATGGACGATAGCTATGTATCGGACAGTGGCCAAAGGCATGCTGAGGGGGAGATGAAAAAAGGTCTATTCACGCCCTAAAACATGGCAGTAAACAAAGAGACTCAATAGAGTGAGGGAAAAATTCCAGCCCTTTGGAAAAAAAAGAGAGACGAAACATGAAAAATCAAGCTGGGGATATGCACGTAAAAAAAACGGATAATGTAACGTTTCATATCTTGAATACGACCTGTCAACACTCGTTTTGATTGGTCTAGAGCAGTCGACCGTTTTTCCCTTACTTGAAAAAAAAAAAATTAGCCCACAAGTAGCAAATGGTCTTCGGACGAAATTTTTGGAGCGAGATTTTTAGGACAACAAGTGGGCTGAGCAGAAACCGTAATAAGTTCGCGAATAACTGACCATCAATTGGATGGTGTTATGCAATAATGAGTCAACCCACATGATAACAGTTTTGAGAAAAAGGGCTTTGAGTGTCACACCTGTATGAAATAAATTCAGTGTCCTTTTCGGTCAATTATGGCAGAATTATGCAGATTTCGCCAGCTTGATTTTAACTGAATTAAATACGATCCTTTGAGCACATGTTCCTGGGATTATTAATAACACAATTTTGACATTTTTTGTGGGTTGACACATTATTTCATAACACCGTCTATAATTAGCTTCATCACATATTGGCTTTTCCTCACCGGTTATTTGACCTAACCTAACCTAACCTAACCTAACCCAACCTAACCTAACCCAACCTAACCTAGCGGTTTATTGAAGGTTTAGGCAAATTCTTTGACAATTTCCCCTCACTTTTACCATGAAAAGCATGGTAGCCACTTTAAATTTGCCATCTAAGACTGCACCTTTTGACAGCCAAACTTTATAACTTCCGCAACAGTTTTTCTCCTTGACCCCCCCCCCCCACCCCCAAAAATGCGTTCCATCATCGTTTCAGGGGGGCCAAAAAAAGGTCTTGGAAAACTATACACACTGTTCCCTTCTCTTTCCCCAGCAGTTTCTGGTGAAAAAGGACCGACCTTTCTAACACGCGCGACTTGAAAAGACCATCGGCCTCTTGCTCTTTATGCTCTTTAACTATAGCATCAAGGCACACTTTTTTTTTCTTGCAGGAGGCGAGTGAGTTATCAGGTTACCAAGATGATGCTTTTGCCTCTGGACAAAAGATAGACGCTGGATTGGGTCTTCTTCGTCGGGGTCTGCTGGTCCAGTCAAAAGGAGGCGCCCAGAAAGGTGCTGCTGATGGAAACATGACCCAAGGAAAGTGCGCAGATACTGCCAGACCTTCTTACTCGTAAGGACCATTTTGTTCGTATGTATTGTCTTCAACAGTTCATCCATGGTATTCGGACGAAATTTTTGAGCGAATTTTTTTTTCCGGACGAAAATGACTTGAGCGAATAAGTTGGATAATAACTGACTTGGTGGCTTTACCATTGGCAGATGCATTGAATTTGTTGAATTGGCGCACTTTGTATGGTATATTCTGATGGTTGTAAGGCGCAATGGCAGTGATTACAGGGCTTGGCTTATTGCTCTGAAAGGGCTCTCTTCTCCTGAGGGGTAGTTTTTGTGGGGGAGATCTATATAGCCCGAAAGGGATGCTTGCTTGATGGGACGGAAGGGGCCAAATTCATGGGACTGAAAAGGAGGAGGTTGGGTCCAGGACTCAGACCAGGCTTAGTGTTAGGAAACCCCCTCATCTCCCCTGCCATGCTGGCGATCGAGTAACAGGGGATTTATATATTGTCGGGTCCCCAAACGGTTTCGGCCCAATCAAAAGACACGGTTGGATTAGTGGGCACGATCCGACCGGACTATTATTATTCATTTGCTCACCGCACTCATGCAGCTGTACATTATCAGAAGGGTGCTGCACCTGAATATATTGTCGTGTTAGTAGTTATCAGAATTCCGGCACTAAGCTGATTTTAAACGCCGCCGTACAAAATGGTTGTGCTAATATTTGACAAAGAAATGACTAATCAAAATGAACATACAGTATCACACAGTATAATACAATAATTGACTATTTGATAACTCCAGAGCTTGGGGGGGTACATCATACATCCATACATACTCTAATGGACGGACCTTGCCTGGCAGGGCCACCTATTCGGACGGGCTCTCTGGAATGTCCTCCACCCCGATGCCCGCGCCACTTCGTCCTGTAGTAAAGATCAGCCGAATTGGCTCTGTGTCTCAGTTTGTCCGGGGTGATGAGTACATACACACACACGTACGGACTTGCGCTCAATAAGCTACTGGGACGTTGAAAACTCAACTTTTCGAAGCTAGTGTAAACTAACCTAACCTAACCTAACCTAACCTATACCCTAACCTACCCTAACTAACCTAGGCTGAGAGAAATGGACTTTTGTGAAACCGTGCAAATCGAAATTGTGGGGACATGTCCCCACTATAACGGTAACTCAGTTACTAATAACGTTCTGGTGTGTGAAGGTGTGGGGACCCAAAATCGCAGGGCCGGATCTAGGGGGGGGGGGGGCAAACGGGGGCACCTGCCCCGGGCGGCAAGAAGGTGGGGGCGGCATATCTTGTCCCTGGAAATAAACTTGTTACATGCACATTGCCAGCACATTGCACTGTTCTGTGTGCAGCTCCGGATTTACCCCCCCGGCCCCCCCGGCCTGACGCTTAAAAATGCAAATTTTTAAATTGTGTTCTCTCCTTCATTTAATGTTATTTTATTTTAAAATATTATATTGAAAGTTATGGCCGACCAGAGGGCGGCCGCCCTTCGGCAATTACCTTTTCTGCCTGTTGTGGTAAATCAAGCTCTCAAAAATTCGATTTTCTTAGTTATCTCGCCTTAATTTCGGATTTATTGAGAAATATATTTATTGCAACTCGCTGCCGCCCCTAGGCCAGTGCCTACTGTGCCTAATGGGAAATCCGCCGCTGTTGTGTTCTTTTCCGTTTTGGGGTTATTAACTAACGGCGTAGTTATTTGTGCAGATTGATTCTATCTCTCTAGAAAATTTGCCTGTAAACGAGATGTGTTAATTTAGTGATTATTGTAATTAACTACCACCAAAGGAAAGGGGTAGGGTTGAATTGGAAGTGGTGGTTGCGAATTTTATGCATCTATCCGAAAAAGATTGGGAAGCACGGCTCTGTAATGATTGAAAACCCGCTAATGTACGTTATTGACAACACTGGAATTGTTTGGGAACTTGTAACGACAAAACTACAGCCACCTATTAAGCAGAACTACTTTCAAGTGCAATATGCAGATCTGAAATAGTTATTAACCTTCTTGTCATGCAGAAAGCTTTCATGCTAACCCTTCTCCTGTGTGTATTGTCCGGGACAATGACAAGACGTGCGTTCATTACGAAAATATCTGCAAACAGTATATTATTTGTACTGGTAGTCAAAACTGTAGTGCATCTTAGGGACTCTTTCCCAGCAGAAATGCAAAACAACGCTGAAGATGATATTTCTTTCTGGCAGAAAGAAATTTAGCACCCTCAGCTTGTGTGACCTTGAACACAAAAAAAAATTTCGCCTGCGGCGGGCTTCCTCGCCTACCAGCTCCCCCAAAAGAACATTTTGCATGCGCCACTGCCTGAAGTGCAGAAGATCCATGTCAGAAAAATGAATGAAACCAAACTTTTAAACCGCGGGGGTGGGGTGGGGGGCGACAGGAAATGTTTCTGCCCCCCCTCCGAAATTTCCTAGATACGGCACTGCCAAAATGTCCCCACAAGAGAAATTGTGGGGGCAGTAGTCCGCCCCCACAGTTACAGTAAAAACACATACTTCCGGTCCCACAGCTTATTGAAGACAAGAACAAACAGATTAATGGATTAATGAGTAACTAAATACGAAATAAATAACTTAAATACATAAATAAATAAATGACATCATGTCCCGCCACCTACAAAGTGTGTACAGGTGTTGCTGGCTAACAGTAAGTAAATAAATAAGTAGACTAAACGTAAAACGTAAAAGTAATTAAATTAAGTAAACGCACTCTTCCTCTTTAATACAGCCTCTGTATTTTAATGTCGATTATAACTTAATTGGGAATTACAAATTTGGAAATACAGTATTAGCGACATTCCAGGTTTATAATTTCACCCTTTATTATAATTTCACCCTTTATTCGATCTAATATTTTTACACTCTAATCGTTATTAACGGCTAGTTACTATATAATAATAATTTCTAAATGCGCTGTAGATTACATGTACACATAAATAATAATGATTTGATGCGATGATTCAGTTGGGACTCACTGCGCAAATGCTTCAATAAGTTGCAGCACGTGCAACATGCAGTGGAGCATTACGCATTCCAGTACCGACAATTGGCTGACGAGTCACGGGCCGCTGCGATTCTACCAATTGGCGATTGGAGCGGAAATCTTCCCCCAAAAGGAAACGTTCTGACCCCCGTCAAAAATTTTGACAGCTCGTCTCTTGGAGTCCAAAAAAAGAGAAGTAGCTGGGGGTGGATGTGGGGTAATCGTGCTTAAATGAGTATGGTAGAAAATTTTGGTATGCTTAAGGACGAAGAAAAGCGGTGGCTGTGCACCCCCCGCCGCCCCCTCCCTTCTCTTTTTGGCCCTGGGGCGGACCTAGGAGGGGGGGGGGCTTTCGCTTTAGGGGGAAAAAGGGGGGGGGAGACCCCCGGTAGTGCTCCGGAGGGGGTCTGAATAGCCCCCCCTCTTCTCTCTCTTCCTAACTAGAGAGAAGAGATGGGGGGGTTTCGGATGCTGGATGGGGGAGGGCACGTGCGTAAATGCCACCTGTCTCCCTTCTGAATGAAAGGGAGGCAAGGGGGGGGCACCAGCTGACCCCCCTGGATTGCCCGCATCGACTCACCTTCGCTCCAGTTGTTGCCCCAACTCTCTTCACCTTCATCCAAAACATTGAGTTTGCATCATCCAGATGGCCATCTTCACTAGCTATCAGTCTGAAGATACAGTTGAATCCGGATATAACAGCCTCGGATATAACGGACGTTCGGTTATAACAGACTGGAGAGGCCAGTCCCGCCATACTGTGTATTTTTACTCCTGATATAACATACTCATTTTCATCTCACCTCTATATACGTAGACAGTCGGATCGCTTCTTGTGTACAACCTTGCAGAGTTATGCCGGATTTGAAAGGAAATAATCCTTGTTTTGACTGCGCACCTCAGCACCATTAGTCCCTTAAGGAATAGTAGCAATAACAATTGGAAGCATTTCATGGGAAAACAAGAGAAGCTCTTGTGTGTGTGAGGCCGAGTGGAAGAGTGTGTTTGAGCTGCAAGTTTTCCTTTTTTTTATTATTCTGCCATTCATGCTTGTCGTCGTAGTAAGCAAACAGTGTCAGATCGCAGCAGCAGTGGAGCGAGAGGCAGGGGAACGTCCCCCCCGAAAAAGAGAGAAAAAGAAACCTTCATCCTCCAGTTCCATGATACACCGCCTGAGGTTATGGACCAAGCGGTTAGGCCCAATGAATCTTTCATGCCTCATTTTTGGAGGGACTTTCGGGAGGGGAACATGTACAGGGTGAGTCAGATGTCCACACTTACTTAGACTTGTTTCGGCGGCATATGGAAGGACCTGTAGTTCTGCCTCACCCTGTACATCCTGAGCAAACGGCTTCAAAAAAGGTTGCGACAAAGATTGTTTCTGTGACGGTCAACAAATAACAGAAAACGGAACTTACTGGGTGGCAAACCAACCGGTCCCTTATTCTCCTTTTTTCCCTTCTCAAGCCCTTCTGGTGGCTGTAGAAAAGGGTCCACTTAATCTGGGTTTTGTTCCAGGCCATTGGAACTCCTTTTGCTCTTATTGTGGAAAGCAAACATTTCCGTCTTGTGTAGCCCCCTCAAACCGCAAAAACCGCTGCGGAAATAAGGAGGGTGGAGACTGCTGTGGGATATAAATGGAAGAGAAGCCACGCTTTTCTTTCCTTTTTGTGCTCGGACCGACGCCTTCAAAAGGTGAAGCCAATGACAGACTCTTATTCCAGATCGTTGGATAAGTCGGAAATGCGCCACGGGAAGCCACTTACCGCTCAATATACGCTTAAGTGACGCGTGAAATATTTACAGTAATATTTTGTGGGAGAAAATGACATTGTACGAGTACTATAGGGTAAAAGCTAAGAGGACCAGGACAATATTAATTCTTTTTATTCTGTGGCGACACTGGGTCGAATCTTCGTCCTACTGCTATAGTTACTGCTAACTTAGCGACATTGGGTGGAATTTTAGTCGTACTACTATAGTTACTTTTAACTTAGCAGTACCATTGCATGACATTGGTACTGCTAAGTTAAAAGTAACTATAGCAGTACGACGAAAATTCCACCCGTTATTGGTACTGCTAACTTAGCAGTACTATTACCAACAGTGTTAGTTAAATAATGGTAACTAACTTAATAGTACTATTACCAACAGTGTGAGCTAAATAGTGGTAACTAACTTAGAAGTACTATTATAACATTTATACCAATACTGTTAGCTAACTAGTTGTAACTAAGTTAGCAGTACTATTACTAACACTGGTACTGCTAAACCTACTAAGCAGTACCAATGTTGGTAATAGTACTGCTAATTTAGTTACAACTACAGTAGTTAGCTAACAGCGGCTAACAGTATTGGTATAAATGGTATAATAGTACTACTAAGTTAGTTACCACTATTTAGCTAACACTGTTGGTAATAGTACTGCGAAGTTAGTTACCTACTACTAAGTTAGTTAGCAGTACTATTACTAGTACTGCGAAGTTAGTTACCTACTACTAAGTTAGTTAGCAGTACTATTACTAGTACTGCGAAGTTAGTTACCTACTACTAAGTTAGTTAGCAGTACTATTACTAGTACTGATAAGTTAGTTACCTACTACTAAGTTAGTTAGCTGTAGGCTACTATTACTAGTACTGCTAAGTTAGTTACCTACTACTAATAAGTTAGTTAGCAGTATTATTACTAGTACTGCGAAGTTAGTTACCTACTACTAAGTTAGTTAGCAGTACTATTACTAGTACTGCTAAGTTAGTCACCTACTACTAAGTTAGTTAGCAGTACTATTACTAGTACTGCGAAGTTAGTTACCTACTACTAAGTTAGTTAGCAGTACTATTACTAGTACTGATAAGTTAGTTACCTACTACTAAGTTAGTTAGCAGTAGGCTACTATTACTAGTACTGCTAAGTTAGTTACCTACTACTAATAAGTTAGTTAGCAGTATTATTACTAGTACTGCGAAGTTAGTTACCTACTACTAAGTTAGTTAGCAGTACTATTACTAGTACTGCTAAGTTAGTCACCTACTACTAAGTTAGTTAGCAGTACTATTACTAGTACTGCTAAGTTAGTCACCTACTACTAAGTTAGTTAGCAGTACTATTACTAACACTGGTACTGCTAACTTAGCAGTAACTAGCAGCGGGACGAAAATCCGACCCACTGTCTTTTAGTTGGAAAAATCCTCCATTTTTTTTAAAGCTATACTGTTCATTACAATAAAATTGTGCAATTTGTTACCAAAAATTCAATATTGCTGAATTAACCTGGAAGAGTCAGGAAGTCAGCAATCCTGGCCATATATCACTCTTCCCGGTCAGTGAATTATTGTCGGGGCCAAAAAAACAAATCCTCCCCCAAAATGTTGAGTGCCATATATCACAAGCAAAATTGAAATCTCCAGCTGGGTCTTGTCCGCAGCTTTTTTTTTTCCAACAATGTTGGTGGATATAAGGGGGAGGGGTTGTGTATCTTTATCATTGGGCAGGTGTGGTTAGGTGTGGTGATGGCCATTATCTGAAGGGGCAGCTGCTGTAGACTTCCTGTCTTTGGTCAGATGCAATTCTTGACGATAAGAGGGTACCTAGGCACAAGCCTTTTTGAGTTATGGCTTGGCTTGGGCCCTCCAAAGCTAAAAGACTCCCGAAAATCCGATTAGGTTTAGAGTCCCCCTAAACTGGCACAGTCCCCATCTTGTTTCTATCCCCCCGCTTATTCATTTTCACACTCTTCAAAAGATGGTCCTGCTGATCTGGACCTAGCTTTGGGTTCTAAAGCCTGATGAAAAGGATCCGCTTCTGGCTGGAGAAAAGAGACAGATTGGTATCCAGAAGCGGGGGATAAAAAC
Organism: Catajapyx aquilonaris; assembly: GCA_000934665.2. Classification (NCBI taxonomy): domain Eukaryota; kingdom Metazoa; phylum Arthropoda; class Diplura; order Dicellurata; family Japygidae; genus Catajapyx; species Catajapyx aquilonaris. The sequence continues at coordinate 17,943 of JYFJ02002798.1, forward strand.
CACAGCTAAGATTTATTGTCGACTGACATGTTTCAGTCTGTTTGCAAACACTAGAGAGGAAACTAACACTAACCATATGATTGACATTTATCAGCTTTTATTACCGGTACAGTAAAATTATCAAATAAATTCGGTATTTATACAATTAGGGCGTCCGCGTTACTCGCTCTCTGTAAACAGTGGCAACAATCGAAAGAACACTGTAAGCGACCTCCACGTAATGATGTCTGAACACGCCATCGTTTCCAAGTAACGCGCGCCGCTGACGCCGAAAAAAACCATTTCGGGAATTCTATTTTGCCCGGTCCGGTAGTGTACTGGACAAACCACAACTTAGCCTATTATTACAATACTTATTATATAATACAATAGAATTAGCTATATGCGTGCCTTAGTCTCCCTACACGCGTTGACTATAGGTGCATGTATAGGACAGAGTCACGCCTAGCCAATTCTATGCTAATAAACCGACATGCGTTTAACACCCTGTTTATTCCAGCACGTGCGCATTATTCCGCCCTATTATTACTATTAAACTGCGAAAAAAATTTACAATAGGCGATTAGACACGGAGAGGCAAATAGATGCCTGCAAGTTTGGGTGAGAAAGTGTGGTGATTTTTCCCAGGGCCCCTGCGTCGACCTTCGATTAGAAGTTAGCAACCCTGATCCGGATTTCCATAAGTCCTCGTTAGGTGTGACGTGTGGAGGCGTGTGTTGCTGGGATAATGACGCAATGATGGGTTTCAGTGCTTGCGGCTTCCCATCGGAACCCAGGGGGACATATCGGTGGTGGGACGTCCGCGTGTCAAAGGGGACACGTGTCCGGCACGCGACCTACGGAATCGCCTTTTCCGGAACCAATTTGGGCGACGTACGCCGGACGGAAAGGGATCCGGAATCACACATAAAGAGAATAGGTGGGGGTGCGCAAGTGTCTCTATAGGGAGAATTACACTTTAGCGGATTAAAGTTTCTATTAGCCATGGGAGCACACACGCTGGAAGTGGGGGTGGGGGAGACGAAATTCACCATTTTAACTTAGAAAATAAAACTCGCAGTGGATTTTTAGACGATTTTTTAAAAAAACAACACCAGGGAGCATATACTACATAAGAGGCGCAAACTTCTGTCGGTGCCTTGCCTTTGATGTTCGCGTCTCTCTGTTTGGGGCCGTTGCCAAGGCTGGCGGCCATTTTGAAGTGTGGGCAACGCCAACGAGGTATAAATAGGGTACAGGCAAAAATAGGGTCCGCCATCTTTGATTCGCGCGTGTTCTTGCCGTGTAGTTGCTATGGCCGCCAAAACCATCAAAGATGCCGGATCATATTTTAGCCTGTACCCTATTTATACCTCGTTGGAGTTGCCCACACTTCAAAATGGCCGCCAGCCTTGGCAACGCCCCAAACAGAGAGACGCGGAAATCGAATGTTTGCGCCTCTTATGTAGTATATGCTCCCTGACAACACGGTCTATAGATGATTTTTTAAATGAGAGCAACCGAGTGCGCAACACAGTTCGCGCAAATTGAGGGGGTAACAATGGGGCCGACTTTTGCGACGTTGCCAAAGCTCAGGAACGAACCTTAGAGGTTACCTGTGTGAATTTGACGCCGAAAATTCCACCCTTCATCTATAATAGTTACAAATTAGCCCTTTTTGGCCCAGATCTCTCCAGTTAAATCCTATCTCGTTATAGGTGTCAAAAAGAGGCCATTTGTGTCGACCTGATGCCAGTTGTGCTGGTCTGTGTGACGGCGGTAGGTCGCCCCCAGCCTTAATGCCGAATCGGGTCGAATCCGTAACGGAGGTCAGGAACAAAAGGGCAGAGCTAGACCCACAGCAGAAGGTGCGTGCGTGCACATGTTTCGAGGGAACGTCCATCCATTTGTATATGTATTGCTTGTGCCCCTGCTGCTCAGATTAGTCCAAACCTTGCCTGGCCACGTGCCTTGCCCCCCGGAAAATCCGCCTCTTTACAGCAAATTAGGACCTTTCAGACACCGTCGGTCCAGGACAAACAGCCGGGCCCTGCCGATCCAAGCACGCTCCGATGCATGTATACATTGGCCAGTTCCCCGGCAGAAGAAGAGCAATCATATAGTCTAATGGTGGGGGGCAATACCTGCACATTAGTGTTTTTCCACTCCATTCATCTCCAGACAGAACTAGAAACATTCTTGGGCCATTCAACAGTCCGGTCGTGTTTTATACGATTTGCTGGGTATGGGTCTGGAAATGGGCAAATGTGACACGGATATTCTTTGCATATCTTATCACTTGGCTTCCCAGGATTATATCCGTGGGAAAAGCTCCAGATCATTCTGATAAGGTGTGACCTGGTGGTGTTCACACTTTTTTTTCTTCTTCGTTGCCAATCAAACAAGTTGTTTTGCACCTTTTAACAGTCCAGCAGCATTTTCTATACCCCCAATAATGAAAAGGTTGGTCGTTTCCAATTCCTGGTTGGCGTCCATTTCACGACGCATTCTGCAAGGGGGGACGGCCTGTCCTTTGTGTGTACAGACCGTGGTCCAACTTTGCCAATGAGGGGTGAAAAGTAGATTCGACACCGTCCGAAAAAAAAGGGAACCCGTGTCCAAAAGAAAAGCTCAGATTTTCTCCTAAAAGAGATGTAAAATGTGAAACCAACTCTACTTTTCCTTACACAGTTAATGGAAAAGTCACCCCAGTCACCCCATAATTTCTTTTCGGCAATGAACAAGTGCAACTATTCATGTTATTTTTTTGGAGGCACGTGTTGGTCATGTTAGAGGATCAGTAAACGCCCCCTACTTCTGCCCCTGTCCGAAATGTTGATGGATGGTGATGGATGGTCCTTTGATAGGTTTACTTGGAGAGCACATGAGCCACCTAAATAATATGCAAATCCGATCCGTCTTTTGCGACGTATCAGCTACGGATCAACATTGACGCAATATTTTGCTGGTATTGTTGCCAATCGAGCAAGGTCGACCACCTTCTTTTAAAACCCTCTGCAACAATGACCACTGGATGGACATGTTTATTTGCTGGTGTCAGGTAGTGTTGGCCATGAGCCTTCCTTCCTTCCTTCCTTCCTGTGAATGGAGAGCCAAGTGAGTCCATCAGGCCACAATGTAGACGTTACCCGAACCCAGACCGGAACAAGGGTTATGCCATGTTGTATACCTTTTAAGTTGGCAACTCTTGAAAACACGGGGACCTTCGTGGGAGGTCGCTCCACAAGAATTTTTTTCTTCTTCTTTTCCATCTCATGGGAACCCAAGGACTTGTCATAAACTGCGGGGTCAGATTCTTGTTTGCCACAAGTTGGATTGAATATGAGACACACTGCCAATTACTGAGCATCACGGGGGTGCACGTCCGGCTTGGTTAGGTACCGTTGGAGGTTTTATTTATTATAAAACTAGCAGAGGAATAAGAAGATGGACCGTTCACTCTCCAATTGTGTGATTGATACAATGACAGCTTTTTGATTGGATAGTTGGAAAATATCTAAGTGAATTGGACTTACCAATAACGCTTATTGGTTGGGTAATCCCTCTGCATGATGAGATGGATTTGTAATGAGCGTGATGAATTGGGTTGAGGGGCCAAAGTAGAGCAGCGGGACCAAAAGGCCATTGCTTCTATTCCCTTCTGCATAATCCCCCTTCCCGAATAATATAAAAGGAACCAAGGGAGGAGGCCCATAGTTCCGGGGCATAAAATCAATATCTCACACGGGACCTTGATCTAATAACACACCTTTTTGTTGCCTATGATTTACGTCGGATTATGGCCAGCAGAATGAAAAGGAACAAGGGAAAAAGGGGGGGCTAAGGCAGGAAGGGTGGGTCAATTGGATGAATCGGGGAAAGTTTGGTCGGGTTGGACCCAAAAAGTTTTGGGTTGATTTACACCATGCAGGCAGACGTGTGAATAGTGTTTGGTGACTTACGGGCTCAAAGTGCAATTCACCGGAATTTACAATCCGTTGCATCACTACAGGGATCATCAGAGAAAATTTTAACACATATATGGACTATAGGTTCTGTATCATACGTGACAGAAAAATTACTGCAATTACACCTAAAATTACTGGACAGTGAACCGTGAACTGGATCAGTGCAACACCCTGTACATGAGTCATGCACCAGTTGGCTGACTTGTGAGTCCCCCCCCCCCCAAAAAAAAACGACCATTGAAAGCAAAATGTTTGAAGTACCTTCTGATCCCCATCATGCGTGAGGTGCAACTCTATCCGCACTGAGAATCCAATTTCTGGCCAGCTATTTTATTATTCCTACGCCAATGGCCAAGTAGGTTGCTGCACTAGAGCAGGGGGCCTCTAATAATGGTCTTTTTTTCTCCAGGGATCTCCGGGTGTGTTATAGGGGTGAGACCTCCAGGGAACAGAAAAGGATTAATGGCCACCCAACATTGGTCAGACAAGTGATGCACCGACAATTGTTTGCTCCTGGTCCCAATTTCACGTCAGATTAGGTCTTGATTAGGTGCAAATAGGTGTCACATTCGGCGCAGACTTGCAATGAATAAGGTAGCAAACCTGAAGGATGGGTATAAGGTATCTGGATCGTCTGACTGTTGTAAGTTGCAGGTGAATACTTTTGATAGAGTGGACTAGTGACACTCGAGTCAAGAGGTGAGTCGAATCTGTGATTGCCCAAATCCAGTATGTATGAACCCTCCAGAAAGCATAGATCGGTTGTGATCAATAGCTTGGGTTGAGCACAAGCCACGCCGAACCAGTTCCCCCGATCGTATTCGGCCATCTGTCAGCTTTTGCTACTGCTGCTGCCCTGCCACCGGCCAATTCAAGCTTTGTATAGACCCGTACTTTTATTCCCTTATACACCCCCCCCCCCCACCCTATACACAGCACCCGGTATGTACTCTAAGCCACCAACAAGTTGCACCCATTGGACCAGCGGGGACTTTGGATATGTCACCAAGGGATCAGCATCACTCTTTGTTGTCATCATTTTGGGGGGGACAACCGGCAGAAATTATTCATATTTCGCACCAGTCATTTCCTACGTTTTGACCCGAGGTCAAAAGGTTGGGTCGCTGATTTTTTTAAAACCGCTGTCAAATCAATCGCGGTTCGATATCTGTTGCGCTCACCTGTGCTTCTAATCAGCGTCCGGTGGGCCAGGTGAACCGTTTTATTTTGACAGTAATGACGCCGAGGCATACTGATTGCTGGCTTATACCGCAGCTGGGCACATTATTATCTAACCTTGGAGAAGTTTTATCGCCTCATTATTGGCGGTTTATTAATTTGTCCATGTCTGGTCCCCAAAAAGCTCAGGTACCGACAAATGTTTGCAGCTTGTATGGGCCGCACCCTCTTTGGCACCACAATGATGCCCAAGGTCACTTCAATGTTGAGGGTCACTAACAAGAGGCTGCCCCAATCTGTAGAATCAACCAGTGCTCTCAAGTCAGTCACTTTGTTGATTGCTGGCTGAGAAATAAATGCTATTATAGCACGTGTTGTGTGCTGATTATGTGTGGGTAGAGCTTGGGGCAACAGTCAAACGGAAAGAGCACGTGTCCTGAGCAAAGGTGGGCGTCACCAAGCCACGAGCCTCGCATCACTTGGTGATAAATGACCCGTCCAAAAGTATATCCCAGTCTTTTAAAGTGTGTCAAAAAACCGAATAAACGATCGGATTTTAGAGTGAAAGATCATTAATCAGGACTTGGTCACATTTTTTTAAATGGTAGAGGGGTTGGCTGTCGGGGACCGATTTTAAATTCATTTGTCACTCAATCAAGGCGGAATTTTTTGATGGACCCAGGCCTCAAATCTCTTGTCGGTTTGTCGGTTCGTAAGGGGCTTCTTTTGTAGGGACAAGTGGGGATTGGTCGGCTTAAGGATGAACTTTTTTGTGCCTCAGAAATTGTGGCCACTCTATTGGTTACGCATTACAACCCGCCGTTGAAAAGTATGTGGATGACCTTAACCCCTTCACACCGAACTAATGAAACTATTCCCAGGCTTCCAGACTGTCCACGTAGTACCACATCCCTCATCTAGACGGCGCACTACAGCCACTGTCAGGGTCATGCGAGGAAGTGGTACTGTAAATTTTTTTAAAAGAGCAACCGAGTGCGTATCACAGTTCGCGCAGCTTGTAGGGTTGGAATTATCAATGATATATCTTGTAAGCTCTCTGCACAGTGGATGTACTGGTAAATAAGTGCTGCACTTATTTCCAACGCTACACTTGGGGATGGATACAAAATGGCCGATTTTGCCACGTTGACAAGGCTCTGGAACGAACCTCAGAGGCTACGGACCGTATGAATGATGATGATGATGATGATGATGATGATGATGATGATGATGATGATGATGATGATGATGATGATGATGATGATGATGATGATAAAGAAGACCAACAACAACAATAATAGCAATAATTTTGCCACTGATAGTAACTCTGGCCAGGGAGCATATACTACATAAGAGGCGCAAACATTCGATTAGCGCGTCTCTCTGTTTGGGGCGTTGCCGTGGGTGGCGGCCATTTTGAAGCGGGGGCAACGCCAACGAGGTATAAATAGGGTACAGGCAGGCCGTAAAGGTCCGCCATCTTTGATGGTTTTAGATGCCATGGCAATACACGGCAACAACACGCACGAATTTGAATATTTTTGCTGTACTTACGAAATTAATACGTAGAAAAGTGCAAGGAGCTCATACAGCAAAAATATTCAAATTCGCGCGTGTTCTTAACGTGAAGTGCCATAAAGCCATCAAAGATGGCGGACCTTTACGGCCTGCCTGTACCCTATTTATCCCTCGTTGGCGTTGTCCCCGTTTCAAAATGGCCGCCAGCCTTGGCAACGTCCCCAAACAGAGAGACGCGGACATCAAAGGAGCCGACCGAAGTTTGCGCCTCTTATGCTCCCTGCTCTGGCAATGTTGTTGTCAGAACAATGGAGTTGTGTGAATGTGGGTGCGCACTCTGCTCTCGTAAAAAATTCATTTACAGTTGATGACTCACCGTGGACAAACAGAAGCACAGACTCCAATTCTACAGTAGATTTGAACGATTGGTCAGGCAATTTTCATCCAATAACAAGTTACAAAAGGACCCCCAAACTTCCATCTATACCTTCCCCCAAAATTCAGCAGAATGGACGCGTGGATCTGGAAAGAGACGCTCCCGTTCTTCGGGGCGTCCATGTTGCCAAAATCCTCTCTCCTGATGATAAGAATCTGGATGAGATGGACTTGAGGGTTGAAGCTTATCTGGACAAACTGTCAAAAGTGGGGATAGGGACAGAGAGTATCTATACCTGGGAGGATGCAGCTGTTGGTCCAATGACGCGTGCAATACTTGGCTACAGATTGGAAGAAAACTGTAATTTTTCCCCAGGAGAATCGAGCCACTTGGCGTCGTCCATTGTGGTCCATTGTGTCCCCAGTCGGCGAGAGATGAAAAAAGAAGTGTCCATTAGCGGCGTTTTTAAAAAGGGGGGGGGGGGGGGNTGTCCTCTAAAATCCTTTTCCGAACGGAAGGGGGTGCATAATCCGGTCATCTCAGAGGTGAAAAGGGAGGGAAGGTCACTAATCCGGCCGGCCAAAGGGTCAGCTGCTAGGCTTTGGTCATCATCCATTAGCCTTATCCCTGATCTGGCGGAAGCTGTGAGGCACGCTCCTTATTGCTTAGCGGTTTTTCCACCCTTTGACACAATACGAGAGCCGTGCACCTTCACAAAATGTTTAACTGTCTCTGCTGGAAGCTTATTAGAGAAATTTTTTGGTCACTTCTGCAACATTCTGACATTTTTTTCCTATTACAGTAGTTTCATTGCTTCCAGACAAATTGATTTTTTTTGTAGGAAAATTACATTGCATTAATTCTAACGAATGGTTGCAAAATGTTAAGCGTTGGGATTTTGATTTAATATAAATAAAAAAATTTAACTGCCTCTTGAAGGACACTTCTCGTAAAGATTCGCAACATTTCGAGATTTTTCCTATAAATTGAATCCTGTCTAGGAAAATTATATTGCATTGATTCAAATGAAAATAATATTAAAAGGCTAATATGGTTGTACGATGAGTTCGAATTTTGATTTAATTAAAATAAAACTGTTTAATTGTCTCTGGAAGGACGCTTCCCGGAATGATTTTTGATCCGTTTAGCAACATTTAGTGGAGATTTTCTTTCCAGAAATTGATTTTTAAGCAGAAAAATTAAACTGAATTCATTGAATTGAAATGTGGTTGTGTAGAATGAGTTAATAACTCGTCTGTGATTTATCGATTAATTTTAATAGAATTTTAATGCTTATGACCATTCTTATTTTTCATATAGATTTCAACCACCAGCAGGTCACTGGTATTCTAATCCTTTCCTTGAACTCTTGTGTACACTAGTCCTTAATCTGGCTCTCAGCAAAAGTTATGTTTTGGGAAACGGTAGCCTTGTTTTTCTAAGCCATTTTGGAAGCAGTCCCCCAGCACTTGTTTCTCCTTGCATGAACCGGGGGGCCTTCTTTCCCAACTAATTCGGGCTGACTTGACATGTACTCGAGGATCTCGCTTGGTCGATCCCTTTTTGCCACAATCTTTTTACAAAAGAATGGAAAACGATCCCTATGATGCCTCTCTCTCAAACCTCTTTTTTTCTCCTCTCTTTCTCTTCCTTTTGATCCTTTGGGGGGGAAGGACTCCTTTACCAACACCAAACACTCCAGTGTGTATATATTGGTGGAGTCTGTGAGAAAACTACACATTCTTGCTGCTTCCACTCCAACAATATCTGGAGTGGCTTTGCAGGGGGTTTATATACACTGGAGTTGTTGCAAACGTTTTGTCGGCGTGTGTATAGGATGGGTCCAAAGGCAGGTGAAGGTTACACATGTTACACGTTTGGGATAACCAGTATAGGAGAAGTTTAGGAGAAATTATGCGAAATTTTGGTATACTGTTTGAACTGATATTATGGAAGTGTAAATATGTCTTTCTCATTTTAAACGTAACTTGTTGAATTTGACTCAACAGATCAGCTCGATATAGAAACATAAAGGACTCACCTGACTGTAATGGTTGAGGAGCTGTACAGCACAATGACGTTTCATATATTACGGTTAATCTGCATTGCTTGTCATGAGAATATGGTAAATATTTAGAGAAACACCTGTCATTTTATAAGGTTGCATTGCAGTGAATACCTGAATGAAATTAAACCTCAGGTGTTATTAATGAATGAATGAATTTATTTATTTATGTGATTTTTGTGACAGAGCAGATCAAGGCGGATGGTATACATACGAATCATCTTCTCAAATATCTGAGTGGTAAATCCACTCATGTTCTGTGGGATATTAATAAGATTTCGAGGCAATTAATTTCACGCTTTCTTTTAAAAATAACTCATGTTTGATTGTACAAGTAAGTGTACTAAAATTATTTCAGAACTTAGATTTTGGACATATTTTTTCTGGAGGAGAGTAAGAGTGCTGGAGTCACACCTGCAAAAAAAGAAGTCATGGGAACAATATTGTCCTGGACCCTCTATTTATTCATTACTGAGCACCTGAAATGTATCAAGTGTCGTGATTTCCCCCCCTTCAGTAACAGCAAGTGCAGCCTTGCAACTTTGGTTTTCCCAAGGAGAGAGACGGTGGCAAACACAATTCGCAGTGCTTCCCATAGCGAAAAAGAGGGGTGTTGAAGGGGCCTTGTTTTTGCATCACCCCCACCCCACTATACACACTCTTTTTTTTTTTTGGGGTGCACACAATTCGGCGTGTCATGAGCCCAGGGGCGAGACAAGGGGCACGAGGGACTCCGGGGCCTCCTTTATGGCATCTCTTTTATTTATGAACTGCCTTCGGGGGCCTTTTCACAAGTTGTTACCGCACATTCTTCCTTCTCCGATCCCCCAATTCTCAGCCGTAAGTCCTGCAACTGACAGCCAGACAAGCCAAAAAGGGAGGGGTCTTGTACCCATGGAAAACGGTTCCTTTAGTTTCGGGAGACCTAAGAACGACCAAAAGGACCTGACCAAGGAAAATTAAAGAATAACAAGGTTTCTAAGGCAAGGTATATATTTTACGCTGTACATATGATACAAAAAATAATATGTATATTGTACAAAGTAGCAAAGTCCCTGAATTATAAACAGTCGGTTTCATTGGAAAAATCATTTACAAAAAAAATAGTATTTACAATGTGTCGTTATGCGTCTAAGGACACTTTGATTGGATAATTTGTGTGAGAGGCACGATAGGCATGAAGGAAGGGATAACTTTTGAGCATTTAGGAAGGAATTCAGAGACAATTTGTCAGTAGTTTATGTTAAAACACGATTTTGATCATCCATCAGCTTATATAGGCAGTGTGCTTTTCCGCCTTGATTTTGGACTAGGCGTCGCGTCGGCTCAAGTCAAAAAATATGGACAATACGTCATGCTTTTTTTAATAAAAAAAACGAGCCGGAGACTAGGCTTATAGGACGTGGAATGTCATGTATGGAAATCCCTGTGACACTTCTGGTTGGTTACTGGCCAGTTAACTCCCATCAAAACTGTATGTATAAATGACAACGATTCTCTTGAACACTGTCGAGCTACTTAACAAAACCTACATATTTCGTCAATACTGGTAATACAGTGTATGGCATCAGGTTGAGCTTTGCCTGCTGTTGACTATAATGAACATTTTTAAAGGCACTCGTACGACAAAGGCATGTCCTGGTACCCACTGTCAGGGCTCTGCTGGTGATGCACGTAACGATTTTCGTCCATCTGGTTATTGTGTCCCCAGTGATGGAAGTCTGTCAGGTGCGTAAAGTCAACTTCCGCACACGGACTGCTGCTTCCGCTGCTGCTGCTTGTGGTGGTTGTGGACGTTGCTGAGGTCGTGTTGCACGGTGCTGTTGCTGGTAGCCTTCGAGCAACAGCGCAGCTTCGATTGTTGGATGTGATCATGTTCCCGTGGTTTCCGATACTGACGGTGACATTTCCGACGTTGAGTGTCACCACCCCGTTGTGCACGTTCTCTCTCTCCTGAAGCTCGCACATGCTCAGGGTCTGACTCAGTGCCCAAATGTAATTGTGGGCGAAACGCAGCGTCTCGATCTTGGTCAGCTTCGTGTCCTCTGGAAACGTGGGCAGGACACATCGTAGTTTGTCCAGCGCCTCGTTCAGCATGTGCATCCTGTTCCTCTCACGATCATTCGCCTTCATCCGACGGTGTTTCTTCAGCCTTATAACCTGCGTCGGACTTCTGGTTCTCACCCTGGATTTGCTGTACCGCTTCTTCTTGCCGCTTGGTTTGGTCTCGGTCACATCCTCGTGCTTGTGCAGGTCATCCATGGTCATCACGCTGGTGGCGTCAGAGTCGTCGTCGTCGTCCATGCTGTAGTCAGAGTCCAGTCTGTTGTCCGGAGACTCCGCCTTCAATCGGATCTTGAGCGGGGAACCAGACATGGAGGAATCGCTGTGGCTTCCAGTGGACATCCCTGGAGACAACTGCATCGGAAGACCTCGACACAGGCTGGAAAACCTCTCTGCGGTCGTCATCTGCCAATTAAAAACGGAATTATTAAGTCGCACATCTCACACCAAATATGAGCCTTTCAAATATCGTAATTAATAAGTAAATATGGCCACTAAACGCCAACTTTTGATCAGCCGAACGAAATTATACGTTTCAGGGTCTGTTGAGGTGAGGACAGCAGGTGACCACCCTCAGCTTTTTTTTGAATGGCTTTCCCCCCACCTATCCAGCCTAACCCCCTGGACTGATAAGCTGAAAATATCTAAACGCCCCTCCCCCACTCCATGGTTTTGTTATCTTGAAAGCGCATCAAAAGCGTCAGGCGTTGAAACTTCCCTACTTTGTTGTGCTTTACTTATTCAAATGGAAGTGATTGCGTCGGAGGGGGGTGTCCCATGTATATATTTTTCGTCCCCCCCAACTATAAAGCGCGTAAAAAAAAGCGCGATGCAGCCATATAACAACTGGTCATTTTCAACATGCAATGAGGATGGGGGGTTGCGTGGTTTGTAAAAAGTCGAAGCAATTTGGGAAAACGCAGGTCGAGTTATATGATATTGTCACGAGCGGATTTTTATCAACACTTGATTTTCTAAGAAGTCACCTGCTTTTTTTGTTGTTGGTGGTGTAATTACAGAGCGGGAACGGCAGGATATGAGTTTATGTAACTGGAACTCAAAGGCGTGACTTTAACGACAGAATGAGCAGGCATCGTGATTAAATACTTTATGAACAGAGACGAAATCTGGGCTGTCAACGCGATTTGCACAGACAAAAAAAAATCACGGTGCTACTAATATTTAAAACAATTATTATTATTCGTGATACTAAATTAATATTATTGCACAATATTTTGTACGTACATAACAATATCCCTGTGCTCTGATTCATGTACTGTAGTCTACTGTCTTTAATTCAACAACGGGAATCTCTTTCAAGACATTTTCTACCACATTTTAAATTAAAATAATGAGTTCATTATACATAATGAACTCATTATTTTTAATTTAGTTATTATTTTGTATGAACTGGATAATTCAGTGGCTGTCTACACTTCAAATCTGTCCATCTGTAGGTAATGATTATGAACGTCTAATTTTGAGATATGAAGCATTATATTGACAGATTAATTATTAAGTCTAAATAACAGCGAATACGATGCAAATAAAAATTGCTGGAAATAACTTTTCATAGATCACTGAGGACCACTGTAATTGCAGTGTACTTAGCCCGCTGCATAAACTCTGTAATTAACTTTTGGAGCATCAGTAAAAGTTGGCGAATTTTGCATATATTAAAATTTTAAGTACCGTACATTTTTGCCACAGTGGAGTTTCATTGCAGATTTATGCACCGTGTTTCTCACGTTATCCGACCATAGGTGAGCAAAAAAAATAGGCTGCGTATGGCAACCGAGTTAAGATTTTTTGAACAAACAACATTTGTAGCAAGAAAAATAAAGCAAATTTTCAAGTACTTTCGGGCTAAATTGCTACAAATTACGTACCAGCTTGCAATAATTGGCTGTTTATTGTGTGCGTAACCGTTAGCGCAACAATAAAAAAGCGCGCAGTTTAAACGCTTCACGTGTCTATAATTTCTTACGTTTACAATATTTTAATGTATAATTAAAAATGATAAAAATGTCTTCTGCTGTTGTATACAGATGAATTTATAGTTTGTCCAACTATCACTAGAATCTACTATATATTCCGTGCAAAAAATGACAATCAACCTAAATGTAACTACAATCGCTCTTGATCACGTTACAGGATTTACCAACCGGATTTGTAATGAAAGTAACTCACCGGTAGTGTAGTAATATTCCCGGATTCCCGGATTCTCGGAGAGACACGAATCCAGAGTAGCGTCCGAGGAGGGTCACAGAAACCGAGTGTTGGGCACGCGACACAATGCCAGGGCTTATATAGAACGGTCGGTTAGGAGGGAGGGAGGGAGGGAGGGAAGGAGGGAAGGAGGGCAAAAGAGGAAAAAAAGGGGGGCGAATTTGATGTATTGGGCCAACGTCACTCGCAACTGGGAGGAGCTATGGGGTGCTTTGGACCAGTCGCCAGCAACTGATTATTGCCATGGGTCAGGTTGCCATACAGCTTGTCCTTTTAACACCTACTACACCCATGCGCAAAAAGGAGCATCTGCCCGGAGTCTTGCTATAGGTGAAGGCCATCTCACGTGTGACATGTTACCTCTCAAGTAAACAGAGAGCCTTCAACTGCAGTATGCAGACAATGCTGGCCATTAATGGTGCCTTACTGGTGGCGCCAGAAGCCGTTGGAGGCAAAAGAGCGAATCCAATTGATGAATTATGTCCCAAGGAGAAACGCCCTATCTCCAAAAACCTAAGGGTGATTAGAGATAGGGCGTTTTTCTTTGGGACTCCAGATTTCAATCACTTCGATTCGCTCTCTTGCCACCAGTACGACACCTATAATGTCTTCAGCCTTCAAGCCTTCATCTATATACAGTGCTGAACATTAATGGTGTACTGGTGGCTCCACGAGCCGAATGTCGGCAAAAGAGCGAATCGTATTGATGCCTTGTAATGTCCTGAGGAGTAACGCCCTATCTCCAAAAACCTAAGCGTGATTCGAGATAGAGCGTTTCTCTTTGGGACGCCAGATTTCAATCCCTTCGATTCGCCCTATTGCCGACAACCAGCTGGTCGCGCCACCAGTACGACACCTGTAATGTCTTCATCTGCATACAGTGCTGAACATAAATTGTGTTGTACTGGTGGCGCCACGAGCGGATTGTCGGCAAAAGAGATAATCGTATTGATGACTTGTGATGTCCTAAGGAGTAACGTTCTATCTCCAATATAACAGAAACGTGATTGGAGATAAGGCCTTTCTCCTTGGGGCGGCAGAATCCATCACTTCGATTCGGTCTTTTGCCGGTAACGGCCCGTGGCACCACCAGTACGACAACATTAATGTCCAGCACTGCATGTACAGTTTAGTTGAAGGCTCTGTTACTTGAGAGGTGACATGTCACAGGTCCATCGGAGATATGACGTTTCTTCTTGGGACGGCAGATTTCAGCGCTTAGATTCGCTCTTTTGCCGCCATCGGCTTCTAGCGCCACCAGTGCGACATAATGCCCAGCACTGTACACGATTATGACATCTTACCTCTCAAGTGTAATATGGAGCAACTACATACTGGTCATGCCCGGATCGGTCTGACACGTTCCTGTTTGTGACCATTGCGGCTTTAGGTCACGAGCCACTCTGGGTCGTGTCTTCCTATTGTGGTGACCCCCTCCATCCACTTTGGTCCACATGAGACCGCCAATGGGCCACTCCGGACCTGCATTGTCGAAAAATCCGCCATCTGTCTCCTAAAGTTTGTGGAAAACATCAGCTAATACACAAGAAGGGTAAAGTGGTGGAGGATTTTTCCAAGACATGCTAATAATATTGTGGTAAGAGGACACTGCAAATTAGCCATAACGGGATTCTTGTTGACCACTTGGAAAATGGTCAAGCAACACGAGCAGGACACTCCCATCTGTTGGCGGCAGTCGGAATAATCTGGAAAGGGTGACGTCCCTATTGTTCCCCCCTTACGAACCAGTCATATGGGCCCATATGGCGCCCTCTCCCTCAAACGGAGCCACAAACTTTGCCAGAGTGCCTGCAATTACTGGAGCAAGTCTCGTAATGCAATTAGCGGCCACACCTAATCAAAACCCCATAGAAGAGGGCGACTTTTTTTTTAGAAAGAAAGATAGGGATTGTTGCACTATGTTGACGACATCTGGATTATTGTGTCCAACAGTACATTTTTGGGACATACGTTGTTATTAATAAGGATTGAGAGCATCGATTCGGTTATCAAGTGATCGCGCAGGTGCTGGCAACCTGATTGTTTTCATGTGGTAATAATTGGCCGGACCGCGGAAGTTGATGAGGACGTGACGTCGATGGACAGGATAGGTGACATTGTCTCCAGGAGGCTGACCCGCGGGGTCATCACCGAATTGGCATGCGTGCAGCACGATTATAACTTTGGAAACCCAATTGTTCTCGCAGAAGTCGTAAAACTCCAACAATGATGGACGCCGCGGAAGCGAACAAAGATGAAGATTGAAATCTAAATAACTAGTCTGGCTATATACACACGTGTTGTACAGCGAGATCTTACGAGTCGAAACCAATGGACACCATTCATATTGACACTGAATCCACCAAGACCATAGAGAGGAGGTGTCACAAAAATGGTTTCTTTGCAAAGGCAGCAGATGCGAGTGTTTATCCAGAGGACACCCCCCCGGATGAAGTGTCCTCGATTTGTCACGTGAGTCTCTGAGGTCAACTTCACCCCCCCGCTCCTCTTCTTTTGGACGGATGGGGTTGCAGGCTTTGGCCCCCACCAACCCTTACATCACCACTGAATCAAAAGGGGCCAGGCAGGTGGGCATTGTCTGCAAAAAAGGGGGAGGGCTTGGTTGGGTCCTATAGAAGAGTGGGCGTAACTCCCTTGGGGGTGTCTCTCTCGAATCAATGGACACAGACATGGGGGGAGATTTTGCACACATAAAAAATTATATGGGGGATAGGTTCTATCGGTTCATTAACATGAGAGGCTTCCAGCCTTTCAACACCCATCTAGATAGTATACGTTGTCTCAAGAGGCTTCTGGGTACAGTGGACACCTGTCTAGTTCATTGTCAAAATCCGGACACTCTTCAATTGGCTAGCCACGTGCCGTTTGGAGATCTCTGGCTCAACACTACACCCTTTTTTGGCCAATTGTTTCCGATGGGACACGTGTCTCTTTTTTAAAAAAGGAGTAAGGCGAGTAAGCTGGAAAATAATGCGACACGTTTTCTCACTTTTAATGCATGGATCATATCGGGGTGTAATTGGAGTGTAATGGTCAGGCACGTGTCTGACCGCCGGTTGTCACACTGGCTGGTTTATTATTAAGAATTTAATTTTACCAACATGAGGACCCTCTATTTATTAACAATCTAATTACAAAATATAATTTGCACAATTAAATTATAACTATTGAACATTCAATTTTTGCTACGTACTGTACATGGATATGTGCAGATCATATTTCTTTATTTACGCAATTTGTTTGAAAAAAAATCTACAAATTGGAGCAAATAATTTGCTCAATATTATGTGACCAAACTTCGTATAGAAAAGTTAATTATGTTGGTATGAGCTACCGGTTGGTTCGTATAGCTCCCAATTTTGACAGAAACCAGAAGTCACGTGTGTTACCCCAGAGTTTGACCTCATTTTTTCTTGGCGTCTATTGACATGTCTCCCATCACCTGCTTCAGGCGACCAAGCCAAACACCAAACCACTCTTGCTCACTCCCATTTGTCAACATGACCTGTACTGTACGCGCATGCAAATTAGCTGGCAGCCCTTTTCTTACCCAAAAAATCGGTTGCAATATTGGGTGATCAATACATATGGGCTGGCACAAAAGGGGGCAAACCGATTGAGCCGATTGGTTGCAAAAAAAATTTGTAGATTTATAACCCCCCCAGCACGTGCCTGATGCCAAGCAGTCCCCAATTTTTGATGTCGATTCCAAGTTTTTTTCCGCTTGGTTTGTCCTTTAGGGGGAACTTGGGTTTGGCGGGCACATAAAAGGGGTGCAAGGGTTACCCCTTGCTCCTGCCCCCCCATTTTTTAACGTCTGGTCCAAATTCATAAGCCATGTTTCCCCTTTCCGCTTCATTGAATTAGTGACACCCAGGTTGGAAGATATGGCTCTCCCGAATTTTTCAGGCCCTTCGCCTATATAAGTTATGGCCAACAATCCGAACCGTTTTGCCTTTTTGGAGAGAAAAAAAAGAGAGGTCACAATTGAGGCGTGAAATCTACTGAACATTTCCTGTAGCCAACTTTATGGAGTCAAAGGTATACCTTGAAGGGTATAATAGAGCAACATGGGGTTATGCTGAAGGGGGAAATTTTTGAAACGAATCTCGTGTATCGAGGCCTCTGTGCAAACAAGGCAAGTGGAAATGTCAGGCACGCCCGGTGTGTAATTTTCCCACCGAGGCTTCCAGACTTGCTTATCTTTACCTCCCACTTGACACCGGAGATTATCCGGGGGGGTGTTCTCATATTGGATTTGCAGCAGCCTTCTGAGAATTTTCTAAATGAGTTGAGGCCCACACGATGGCAATCATTTGTGCGATATCTGCTGATATCTGCTCAGGTTTGTTTCATTATTTTTTGTTAAAAAAAAGTGAGTTAAATCAATATAATGTTTAATTAACAGTGGCTCATAGGCGACAAAATACGTACTATTTGCCACTATTTTCTTAAAAAAATTGTGCCAGAGAGAGTGTTGGCGTCCTTATCCTTGCGATTAGGCAACTTACAAGACACATTTGTTTGTCATAAAGTGTGTTGTGTAGGGGCAGAAAACCCGTAGACTTGGGCCAAACATTTCTCGTGTCTGTTGGTAGAGTGTGCTGTTGGAGAGAGTGTGCTGCCTTGGTTCGGACAGGTGAGGAACTTTGTTTTGAGCCGATGATTCCTCCCAAACACCCACAACCTGAGTGGAGGGGCCTTCCAGGGATTTTCTTCCAACACTTTGTCACGACCCTTTTGATCCTTCCTTAGGCTCATATTTTTAACGGGAGGTTTGAATTCGCGAGATGTGAGTTGACTTATGAGACACGCAGTATTGTTCAATCCATATGATGGCATAAAAATATGAGTTATCGAGGTCATACGGGCATAAAAAATCAATGCCAATGTCTTGGATATACTCTACAATTCGCTTCATCAACTTTAAAAAAAAAAATCAAATATCTCCAAATTGGTTCCTAATTTGCGCGTTACAGATTGTTTATGGGGGGGTAGAATAAAGCAATTAATCAAACAGCTTGGACTCCAGTGGAAGGGAGAGGACCTGCAAAACAAACAATTAATTACGAAATGTCCCTATAATAAAATCAATGCAGGAAACACGAGTCAAATAAGAAATGAAATGTTAAGAATTTGACATATAAATACACGACATAATAAATAAATTAATAAATAATGTAAATACTACATAAAGTCAGCTGTTGGGATTTGCTCGTCCATGTTAAATCCGAACCTGAAATTTAATTCATTTTCAGTACATTTAGTGTATGTAATACAATGTAATCGTACAGGAATACAAGGAAATGACGCATTATTAATGTCAATAAAATGATAAGTGATGCGAGAAATTTAACATACCGGTATGTAAGACACGGATAATTACGTAATAGTACGAAGAATGGATTGTGCTAAATAAAATAAATGGTAAGTAATGCCTACATGAAAATTTGATAAGTAAAAATATGTCTGGCTATAATAAGTTAAAAAAAGCCTAAAATGCGCTCAGTTTGTGTGTGTTTATGATTATCACTCCATGCAATGCTTTCCAGTCAAGGTGAACAATCAAACCAAACGAATAAACGGAAAATAAATAGATAAAACCAACGTGACATTACAATCCTATATTTACGCAATCATCAACCATAATCACACCAACTTTCTAAACACAATTACGTGTCCTCCAGGTCTTGCCAAGTGAGAAAGAGATGATTCTTACTTGGGAGTCATCGCGAAATAATGTCCGCCAATAATGACCTGAGAAAGTGTAGGTAGGCAGGTGGGTTGGAGGTGGTCTGTTGTGGGGGGAGAAGGTGGGGTTGGTTGGTTGGTTGGAAAAAGAGAAGGAAGGAAGGTACCGCTAGAGCTACTAAGGCACACACAAGACATTTCTGGCCGTCAAGAAAAAGCAGCAAGTCAAGGTTCGGATTATTGTGCGCGGTTTTTTTAGGATGCGTGGACAGTGTCGAGGAGTCGGACAGGAGAGGTCACCCAGGTGACCTGCGACAACTTCTTATTTTTGGAAGCACAGCCATGGCGGATCTTCGCTTGGCCTCTTCTTGAGTCCTGCCGGGTAAGGAGTTGTCTCTTTTGTGTACCAAGTGGACCGACTCCAAAAAGGAGGCGTCTTTGCTCACTGTTAAGATGAAGAGTAATTAGTGTGACGAATTTTTTTCCCCTCAAGGATTGCAGTATTCCTGGTCGAATTAATTCATCTTACCTTGGTGGATTTATTTTTAGGCTTAGGCATTACAAAACCGGAAGGCCGTTATGAAATCCCGGTTTTGTTAACATGTTTGGAGGTTAAAACCTACAAGCGTTGTACTGTACATGGATCATTAGTCAGCTACAATATTTTGGCCAAAAAAACGGGGATGTGTAATAGAAAGGAGTGAAAGCTCAAACATTACCTGACCATGAACGTACTATTTTTTTTAAAAAAATTACACACAGCTGATAATGTTGTGTCATAAGTGACGTCACTGATAGGCGACCTATAGTGACGTAATGTGCTATTTTGTACAGGGTGGGACATATTTATCTTTATATGCACATGTGGGTATGCAGTTCTGGTTCCTATAGTCAATTGATCTGGACATATATTTTAATTAATTGAGTTCCAGCGTAGACAGGGATTACGCCTGCGAATCTTGTTTTCAGTTGGGAAAACCATTAATTAACGGTATTTTTTGTTTCGAATATTTCAAATACTAGCCGCATTGTCGCCCACATAATGGAAAATACATGCAGGTCACAGAATTACGGTACATTCCGATTGAAACATGTAGAGCAGTATTCTCGTCACGTGAAATATGTGGGATCTGTCCTTGTTGAGAAGGAATCGAGAGACGATGTTGTAGCAAGGACATGGTATCCGCCCTCCAGAGACATATAGACCTGTCTATCGTATAAACAACGGTTCATAACCCGAGGCAAGCCATAGCCGTAAATGTTATTCCCGTGGCCGCAAAGGACAATGGAATGAATGGTAATGCAGAGGCTCAAAGGAGGGCCATTTGCTAACGGGACTTCCTTCCAAGAAGCTGCCAACTAAGCAAACAAGTCTGGTTCCTAGGGATTCGGTTACTGCCAGGTATTGAAGAGACATCAGGAATATTAATATTCACAAGTTCATCTCGATCATTTCCGTGTAACTCTGATGATATGTAATATTATTGAGACGATGAGTTTATGGAAGCCAGATGGGCCAGATATTGAAGGAAAGTGCTGTACATTATTGCCCTTCCAAAGTACACTCCTTGCACGAGGGTATATGTTGAGCAATGGGGATCGTCTGGCCTACTTTAGCGTCTTCATAAGACACTACATTCCATTGCTGTCATTCAAGGACTGCCTCAATGTTGCTATTATTTTAGAAAAAAAAATTACTGTTTTTAAGAACTGAGTGCATGAGCATTTAGCATCAAATCATACTATTTTTTTAATCGTTCAAGAAATGAATTTGAGGAAATATTCACGAAACTGGATACACTCGAAAATATTCACGAAACTGGATACACTCGAAAATCACCAGAAAAGTGTTGGGCATAATAATTTTTTAAACTTGTAATTTACTTCACCAACATCCATGTAAATCTGTGCTGTTTTTCCTTGCTCATTTTCTCTCACGCCATTGTCAATAGAAAGTTGGCCAAGAAAATTGCGATTGTTGCAAAGCCAAAAGACTGAAAGCTTGTAAGTTATGCCGATGGCTTTATCAGTTTGAGAGAATCCTTCTTTGCAAAAGAAACAGGTCTCTCTTCTCTTCTAGTGCTACCAAGATGATTCATTCATAATAAAAAAAAACAGAAGGTATAAAGTTTGGAGGAAACAGGAAACCTGGAGGGCCACAATTTGATTGTTCTTTGTAAAGCCCATTTCCAGGCTGCGGGGTTTCTTGAATAAAGTGAGCTGCTTTTCTGACTGAAAAGTTTTGAATAAGCTTCAAGCTCACGATCACGATTTAATTAACTTACGTGCTTCATTTATCAAAAATCGTTACCACCACAGGCAAGTCGCGTTATATTCACACGTGATAATGCTGCAAAAAAAATTAAAGCAGGAAATAAAACTTACACATCCAGTTACTTTGCAATTAAATTGTTACACGCATCTAAATAATTATTTCAAGAATGAACAGACACATTTTTAATTATATCACGCGCAATACCTCATGGTAGTTGCAATGTACAGTACACTCCACGAAAAAAAATCTGATAATGAATTGTTGTCCAATTGACAGGGCTTTGTACTAATCTGCCGATCTGAAACGTGATAACACATTAATCATGCTTGGCGTCAATTTTAGGGCCAGGTTGTATCTGGAGTGAGACAAAACTCGGTAGTAAATTTTTTTTTACAGATGAAAGTGGGTTTGGAAATGGACGCCTCCAAGCGTACATAGCTCTAGGAGAAAATCCTTTTTCCAGACATACTTTTTTTTATCTAAGTTTTTTTTTCTGCGACTTCCGTGCGGATGGGACACTTGGTTGCTCAAATCCACTCTCGGGCACATGCCTTTTAGTACACGAATCTATATAGTACTGTACTGTACACATGAAACTCCAACCACTCTGTTCAGACACCGCAATGATTTTGGTGCACCCTGACACGATTCGCTGGCTTCTCACGTGGCAGATATTGCCAATTTTTTTGTTGTTGCAAGGTTGGTGCCATTCTGTGGTTCACAACCCCTTTTTTTCATTTAATGTGATGAAACCGTAGGAGCCATTTGAGAGTGGTGTGGTTCAAGGGGGGGATTCACCTTCAAAAATATTGCATGAAATATTTGGAAAATATATTAATTACTAAAAATTCAAGGACGTTATTTTGGAAAATTATTTTGATCCAATTCACTGGCAGAAATAATTTTTTCTGACGTTTGGACTTTTAAAGTTTATTGAAAAAGAGCGAAGATTCACTGGCTCTATATGAAAATGTCCACCATTTTTCTTTGCCTTTTTAAAAATACAAAAACTGGTCCAAATTGAGATAACAGTTTTTTTTGCTATTCACTTCTGCAGTTATGTAACTTATGGCTCCCTTTTTTTTTTGAACGGTCTTATTGACAGCCGTCTTTTGTGAAAGGATATAAACGACCAATGGTCAGCATGCAAAAACGTACTCGTAAAAAAAAAGAAAGATATCTGAGACGACATCAATCACAGTGACTTTTTGCAGCCTGCCAGCATGTCAGATGCTCTATTCTGGATCCAAAAAAAAATATATGTGAAAAGCGTGTTTCATAAGGTAGGATTGTGTGAAATGGGCAAATAAATGGGCTCTTTTGTGTCGTTGACTCCACAGTCTGCTTATGAAAATGACAAAAACCTGACAAAACTCTGAGACTCATTGTTATCGTTTCGTCACTTTGTAGCAATGACCCACATTCTATACCATTATCTCTAACAAATTAATGACACTTCTTAACACATACAGTTGCAAAAGTAAATCTACTTACAACAATATTCGCGTATTACATCCCATACTCCCCTCATTTCCTGCGTAACAAATTAAGGCTTCCAGCAATTAGATAATCGCCATTGTTCCTGATGAGATCAACTTTCTAATTAAAAAATTTCGCATCGATTATTATTCGAAGAGCTTGTAATTCTCACAGCCTCTGAAATTAATATTATTGTAGCTACTATCTAAATTAATATAGGCTTTATTTACATTACTACTACGAGTAAATTACAATTAATTAGTTTAAACAAATAATTAAATTATATTGATCTCTCAAAGTATAAACTGAAAAGTTTGTTGGTATGTATGTATGTATGTATGTTTGTCCGGGTTGCCTAACCCACTTCCGGACTACTGAGACTCCTGAAACTTGGCACACTGATGGGTTACATGCTGCTAATTGAAGGAAAATAATTGGATCGAATCTGTGCCTCTGTTTGTCCGGGTAGCTAGGTGCATGTAGTACCACTACCCCTCGCACGACCCTGATAGTGGCAGTAGTGTGCAGAGATATAGGACACGCCATCTATGTGAGATATATGGTACTACGAGGACAGTGTTGCCACGTTTTTTTTGGAAACGGGCTTTACTCTCGTTAGGTATAATGATTATTAAATTTCGCAGGAGAGAAGTGGCCAAGATGTCAGTGGCACCTCCTTTTCCACGCCTTAGCCCATCATGGCTGGCGATTCTTCTTCTGTTGGTGGTACCTTCTTCCCTGGGGAACCGAATCCCATTCTTCCTTCCGGACGGAGACATGAGCAACTTCGCCTTACTGGAGGACACGCCCGTTGGCTCCGTGGTTTACACGCTTCAGGTACACATATAATCTTTTCTTTTATTTGAAAATGCTGCAAAAAAAAAATAAAGAGAAGAGGGACATGCAACAGACCGCTTGACCGTTCCGATCTACACAATAGGGAAAGGATCCGGAAGAGTCAAAGCTGACCTACAGCATCAGCGGAGATTCCTTCAGCGTCGACAAGGAGACCGGTACCGTCACGTTGGTCAGATCACTGGACCGAGAGAAGGAAGCTGTGTTAGAAGTCATCGTCAGCATCACAGGTCAGTCCTTTCTGAAATGGCGCTTCAAATTAATTATTTGGGAGCAAAAATTGCTCTCATGACCAGTCACCAGAGGTGTCATATAATGCATATGTAAAATGTGAAAACCTTAAGCAATTATATGAATATTATGTAGTGCACATTTTTTTTCTCTTGAGGTTGGAAGGAAGTGGAAATTTGGCGGAGGAAAAAGGATGTTGGAGGAGGGGGGGTTGAATGGGAATAATCGTGAGAGTTGTAGCTTGCACAACTTTTGTTCCCAGAAAAGCGGCGATGCGATTCGCTGCTCATCCCAAAGCACAATCGCACACAAAAGGGGGCAATTTCTGCAGTGTTTGCTTCTTCCGGACATATAACTTATGCGGGTTAATGTTCAGGCAACTTGAGTAAGAAAAATACTTGAAGTACTATAACACGCAAAAAGATTGTCGCACTGTATCCGACTTTTTGATTCTACGGCAACGACCCTTGCGGCAGGAGGTTATAAACAAAAAGTCGCGGACACCACACGGATACAGTGCAACAATCTTTTTGCGTGTTATAGTACACACGAAAGTGATACTGTTTAGACACGTAACACCGCATGTATAGTATATGAATTCACTTTCCTAATTACAAAGCATGTCTCTGTAGATGAAAAGATGGGTGGCCCGGAACCTAACACGGTGTCACTACGTCGAGAGGTGAAAGTGCTGGACAAGAACGACAACGGTCCGGTGTTTCTGGGCCGTCCTTACGCCGTGACAGTGCCCGAGACCACGATGGTCGGTGCCACCATCTACACGGGCATCAACGTGAGCGATGCCGACGAAGGCTCCAACGCCGTAGTGCGCATCTCCTGCGACCATGTAGGCGTCAAAACAGCGTGTTGTCGCGCGCTGCCAAGCGTAAAATCTTCTCCCTTTAATTTTCCGGCAGCTCCGCTCTCCGCATGCGTGCGACAAGTTCAGAGTCGACGGCGAGGAGATCTCAAGAGGCAACTATGTTGGAATCGTAGGACTTAAAGAGGCTTTGGACTTTAGGGACAAGTCCACCTACACTGTCCACATCAAGGCTGAGGACCAGGCTGCCTTTCCACACGAGAGGAGGACCAGCTATGCCAGTCTGGTGGTCCAGGTTCAAGATTTGCAGAATCAGCCTCCAATGTTCCTCAACGCGCCATTCACCGCAACATTGCCAGAAGGAACACCGCCGGTATAGTAATGGTAGCGCCACGAACAGATGGCAGTAAAAGAGCGCTGAATGCGAATCCGAAAACCGTTTGTCGGCATCTGCGGTTTAGACCCTGATACCTGTCCACGGACGGACAGACGGACATAGCCTTATTATAAGACCCTTTTTTTTTGGTGAAAACAAGTCACAAGTTCTAGCTACATTTTTGCAAATATTTCAGGACACGTTAGTCCTGACTGTCCGGGCTCAGGACGGCGATACGGGACAGCCTCGACCTCTCCGACTGTCCCTGTACGGCGACGAAGGGGAGTACTTCCGTTTGGGACAAGCAACAGTCAACAGCACCCAGTTGTTGTCCGTACCTCTCCTGACCTCCAATCGGCCCATAGACCGAGAGGACCTCAGGATCCTGCACAATGGAGGGCTGTACGTGTTTCAAGTCAAGGTTGGTTTACCTTTATTACTATCACTTCCATGAGTCTTAACCAATGATATGGCCACTTTACTAGGCACCTTCCCGGTAGATTTAAAAAAATAATAATGTAATGTAGGTCTGCGGAGTCGCTTCATGCACACTGAATCTCTGGGCAGCGGATAATACAGGGTGTAATTACGACTTTGCACCGAATCTGTTTCATTTATGAAAATTTAGGTTTAAAATATTCTTATGAGTCGATGCGGGAAAAAAGATCCCGAGTGCGCACCCATATACGCGCAGCTCCATTGTGCTACGCTGTACTGTGCTGCGCACTCGGCAGTCGTACGTATTATTTAAAATTTCATGTCTATATGTAACATTTCCCAGTTGAATGAAGTAAATTGATGGAAGACTTAATTAATTAATTAACTTATTAGGCGGTGGAGATGATAAATGACGAACTAATGGGCGAGGAATCGTTCGCCAATGTGACAATTGTCGTGTCTGACGTCGACGACCAGCTTCCGAGGTTCAATCAACGCAGCTTCAACGTCACTGTCACTGAAGACATTGGTAGGCTCGTTGCTTTCACAGTACAGCAATGTTTGTAATTGTTTAATATTCGTTTAATTAGGAAAAGACACGCCATTGCCTGGTCTGGCTCTGTTTGCGACCGATAACGACGCTGGGCCCAACTCCCATTTCACTTTGAGTCTTCGCAATGACGACGACGACGACCTGAACATGGTCGACGCCTCGTCCATCTTTGCTGTGTCTCCGGTGGAAGCCACTGGTCGGACACCTGTCAACATCCGGATGGTCGATCCTTCCAAGCTGGACTTCGAGGATCCTTCGAGACGTCAATTCCGGTTTCAGATAGTGGCTTGGACCAACGGCGAAAAAGCGGATGTGGCCAGGGTGACGGTCATCCTCAGCGACGCCAACGACAACTCGCCCGTGTTTCCGAGATCGACGTACCGCTTTAAGATGGACGAAAACGTGGCTCCAGGTACTCCGATAGCGATTGTGACAGCCACTGACGCAGACAGTGGAGACTTCGGACAGGTACGATCCGCGACCAAAAGTTGTGGACATCATGCTGATTTATTGTGTGTCCCCCAACAGATCGCGTACGAACTGAAAGGATTCGGATCCGAGAGATTCTCTGTTGACGAACAGCTTGGACGGATCACCGTTGGCGATTGTGGTTCGCAGTCGTGTTTGGATTACGAGTCGCAGGCTGTGTACTCGTTGACGTACACTGCTCGCGACGGTGGAGGAAAAGCCAGTAGCGTCAGTCTCCACGTGGACGTACAGGACATCAACGACAATCACCCACGGTTTAAGGAGAGCGAGTACAGGAGGCTGCTCAGAGAAGGCGCGGACTCATTCCAGCCACCTCTCATCGTCAAGGTAATTAATTAAATTAACTAATTAGCAACCCCGCTTAGTTAGTACTTATTGTTAGTACAAGGACGACACACTGATTTCATATATAACAAAATAATGTTGGATCCAGGCCACTGACGCTGATGTCAAAGGGTCGAGTCACATCACTTACTCTCTGGTGTGGAAGTCGAATCTGACCTCGCCGTTCACCATCGACCCTGCCAGTGGTGAGGTCAGGCCGACTAGGTCTCTGTTCAACCGCGACGCTGCTCCGACGGGTCGGTTTGACCTGACCGCTCGAGCGGTTGACGACGGTCAGCCCCCTCTGTACACCGACGTACCGGTCTACATCAACGTCGGCGTCGAAGGAAACCAGCCGCCGATGTTCAAGAAATTCTTTTACAAGTTAGAAGCCCAGATATATTTGCACAATCATTATTATTTATTCTTAATTTTTGTATTGTCTATCAGATTTTCATTTTGTTAGTTATTATTTATAATTAAAATGATTTTTCATAATCGTTAATTTTTCATTATAATTTAATTTAACATTCGATTCCAGCGCCACTGTCCGAGAGGATGCCCCGCCAGGTACGGAGGTGATCCGAGTGGGTGCGACTGACCAGGACGGCCCTGACTCCGCCCTAGTTTACTCCATAGTGGACGGAGCCAAAGACAATTTCGTAATCACCCGTCACAGCGGTGAGTGCTTGACCTTTCCTTTTATATTGCACCCACACGCGCACCCCCACCTCTTTATATAAGAAAAAGAAGTGGAGGTCAGCATACCCTGATAAGTATTTCAAGACCTCTCCCATACTGTGCGAGCAGGTATTGTGAGCGTGGCCTCGGAGGCCTCCTTGGACCGAGAGCTGCACGGGCCCAGCTACACCCTCTCGGTTCGTGTCATGGACCGTGGCACTCCACACCCTCAGAGCGGAAGTGCCACCATACAGGTGTCCGTCACTGACGTCAACAACAAGTCGCCCAGGTTCGTCAGGGAGTCCTTCGTCAGGCACGTCTCCGAAAGGATGGCAGTCGGAGAGGAACTCCTGGTTGTAAGTATTGCAATAAACAAACAAACAAACAAACAAACAAACAAACTCTTGGTTGTAAGGACAAACAACTGTTTGATGGCAAAAAAAATTATTCTCAATATTGTCTGTAGTGCTTCCAGATTTTGTGTGTGCCCAAAGTTGAGTGTTTCATGCAGTTATTTCAGAGTGGCGTAATTAGCGACGTGATTCAAATTTCCTTAATTATTATACAGGTGGAAGCTAATGATCCGGACTCCAACTCTGAGCTGGTGTATGACATCGTAGAGCCGTACTGGGCCAGAGACAAAGCTGGAGTTCAGTTGGCACGAGGTGGAAGCTACGATTACAGATTAGCTTTCAGGTGAGCTAACTCTAGCAGGTTTTAATATTTTAAATATTTAAATATTTAAATATGGCTGTCTCGTGTAGCATCGACGAGAAGACAGGTCGCGTGACGGTGTCGCAGCCTCTGGAGCACAACTCTGCTTCGGTGGTCAGCTTCACTGTTCGAGTCCGAGACCTGGCAGCTGACGAGAGGTTTCCTGACCAGGAAGACAGAGCGGAAGTGACGGTGTATGTCGCAACCTCAGACGACGCCAGCCCAACCTTTCCGTCGCCTTGGACGCCCAGCAGACCCCAGATGAGGGTCAACATGGACGAAGAGCAAAGTGTTGGAGCCATACTACTCACTCTGTCCGCCACCGATCCTAAAACAGGACAGTCAGTGCATAGGTTTGAGGTATGTTTTTGGGCTTAACTACCTGGGGTGAGATTGTGCCATCGCAATTTTTGGATAACAGTGCGCTCTACCGCGAATTTTACGCGTCATTGACAACCTTGACCATCCCTCAACGTAGTAAAACATGCCTGAATGCGCTGGCACAATCTCACCCCAATATATTGACGGGTATTCTTCAATATTGTGAACGACTTGGCAACACTGTCCGGGCTTCCGACTGTGGACGTAGTACCACACCTCGTACATAGATGGCGCATCCTTCCTCTCTGAAGACTACTGCCACCGTGCGACTGGTAGTGGTACTACTCTACATGCACCTAGATGATGACTCACCCTGGACAAACAGAGGCACAGATTAAGGCCAATTCTATAAAAAAATTTTACAGGAAGTTGAGGGTTCTGATCTGGATGATTGGATTGTGGTTGAGAGATACTCTGGCGCTGTGCTGTTGAATCGACGACTGGACTACGAGTCGATGGCGATAAAGTCCTTCAGCTTCCAAGTGAGGGCTGTGGCTGAGGGCGAGCGTAGCAGCGTCGCAACCGTCACTGTCGAAGTCGACGATGTCAACGACCACACTCCAGTTTTTGAGCAGCAGGACTACCTCGTTCGTGTGCCTGAAACGGCCAAAAACTCCGACGCACTTCTGACAGTACGAGCTAACGACTCCGACATTCTGTATGGGTTCGGAGACGTCAGATACTCGCTCGTCGGTGAAGGCTCGTCGCTTTTGACTGTCGATGCAGCTAGCGGGGTTGTTCGAGTCGCGTCTAGTCTGGACAGAGAGAAACAACCGGTGGTCAAAGCACAGCTGGTGGCAGCAGACACGCCACAAGGAGGTTCTAATCAGAAGAAAGGGTTCGCCAACCTGATCGTGGAAGTACTAGACGTCAACGACAACTCACCGACGTTCTCGCAGCCTGCATACACTGCAGTCGTCACCGAAAACGCAGTGTTGGGCACCGTAGTCACAAAAGTGTCAGCGACCGATCCGGATGACAGTCACAACGGACAGGTCAGTAGCGCTTATGTAAACTGGTGAATCTGTTGCCAAAATTTGGCAACACTTATCTTCTAATACGCTATTTCTCTCCGTCCGATGTTTGTCCGACCTGATAATAGGCCTACCGCGCTGGATTTTCCATGTGGTACTATTCTTCACTCATAGATGACGTACCCTTCCTCTGCACTATCCTACCACTCTCAAGTCGCGCGGGAGATAGTGGTACTATCAGGTCGGACAAACATCCTACGCGATGGAGAGAAATAGCGTGTTAGAAGAAAAGATTGTCTCACTTATTTGTTGGGTTTACCTGCAGGTTGAGTACTCTTTGGTTGGCGGTGCTGAGCTGTCGGGATACTTGAGCGTAC
This sequence comes from Catajapyx aquilonaris, assembly GCA_000934665.2. NCBI lineage: Eukaryota > Metazoa > Arthropoda > Diplura > Dicellurata > Japygidae > Catajapyx > Catajapyx aquilonaris. The sequence goes on from JYFJ02002798.1 coordinate 48,000, forward strand.
ACAACACCACTGGAGAAGTGCTGGTTCAGAAAGCGCTGACTGGAAAGGGCAGGTCACAACCGTACCTGCTGACCTTGAGGGCACAGGATTTGGGGGACACACCATTGAGTGCAGAAGTTCCTCTGAGGGTGTTTGTAGGAGATGTGTCACCCAACGATGGTGTACCGTCTTTTCTCAAGCCCGGTGCAGACGACATGGCCTATGTTACCGAGGTACGACTAATATCAGTACAAAAAGGAACTGGTATAAAAATATGAATATATTTCTCAGAATTCTCCAATTGGTACGTCGGTCTTCCAAGTGATCGCGACCGACCCGGATGACCCTAGGTCACCTAATGGCAAAGTGTCGTACAAGTTCCTGGAGGAAGGAAGCGTGCCATTTCATATCGGTAAGCATCCATTGTACTTAAGGTCTTACCAGCAGTGTAATGTACCGGTGCTGTTACCGCCTAGATTCTCACAACGGTCTGATCACAACATCGATCGTGCTGGACAGAGAAGAGAGGTCAAACTACACCCTGGTCGTGGTGGCCCACGACATGGGCACACCTCGACAGCAAGCAACCAGGTTGCTTGTGGTGGCTGTGAGAGACGTGGACGACAACGTGCCCAAGTTCACCTCTCAGCAGAGGCAGGTACCGCTGGAACTGGAGGTCACAGAAGAGGTGCCGATGGGCACCCTGGTAGGAAAAGTGACAGCAGTGGATCAGGACGAAGGAGACAACGCCAAGATCGACTACGCCATTATATGTGAGATGATAAGTTGCAATACCTAACCTATAACCACCTTCTTATATCATAAAGGGTCCATTTAGGATAAATCTAACATAACCCAACCTTTATGTTTCAGCTGGGAACGACAATGGAGCGTTCCAGATCCGTCGAACGGACAGTAGCGACGGTGAAATAACAGTGAACACTCGGATCGACCGTGAGCAAGTGTCCGAATTCAAGCTGATTGTGGTCTGCTTCCCGGTGGAGAAGGACAGGACGAGGCATGCCAGACCACTTCTGGAAACCAACCCGGAGTCTCAGATTGAGGTCCGGATAAGGGTGAGAGACGTGGACGACAATCCGCCAGAGTTCAGCACCAAAGAAGTGACGGTGGGTGTCCGTCTGACCGCTCCTGTCAACACGGAGCTGTCCCGGATTGTGGCCAACGACCCAGATCCGGACGCGTCTCCTCTCAAGTACGAGTTGGTCAACACGACCTTCGTGCGACCCGATGGACCTAGGGAGGAAATGGCTTCTCCTCAGGGTGCAGTGGCGGTACATCCGGACACAGGATCTCTCACAACTGCAGCAAGTCTTGCCCCATTCGTCGACGGGCATTTCAGGTACACACGTGCCTAATAATGACACCACAAAATGTGTTTAATAATACAATGCAAATGACATTTTGTAGCCTAATTTAAAAAGTTCGAGCATGTGCCATAAGACACATGTGCTGCCGTACTACACAATGTGTCATACTGCACAGTGTGTCGTACTGCACAGTGTGTCGTACTGCACAATGTGTCATACTGCACCGTGTGTCATACTGCACAATGTGTCGTACTACACAATATGTCGTACTACACTATGTGTCATACTCCAGTGTGTCGTACTACATAATGTGTCGTGTGTCATACTGCACAGTGTGTCGTGCGGCACAATGTGTCATACTGCACCGTGTGTCATACTGCACAATGTGTCGTACTACACAATGTGTCGTACTACACAATATGTCGTACTACGCAATGTGTCGTACTACACAATATGTCGTACTACACAATGTGTCATACTCCAGTGTGTCGTACTACATAATGTGTCGTGTGTCATACTGCACAGTGTGTCGTGCGGCACATGCATCATGCAAGTCCTCCGTGTCACCATGGGTTCAAACAAGTCTGACGGTATACTTCCAGGCTTCTGCTGAAGGCATCGGCTAGTGATGGGTACGGACCAGTGGCAACGACACTGGTGAAAGTGTTTGTGCTTCGAGACCACGACCTGCTCAAGTTCGTGTTCAGCAAGCCCCCCAACGAGGTGAGGAAGGTCCTTCCCGAGTTCAGGTCAGCCGTGGAGAGGGCCCTGGTTCTGCCCGTGACCCTGAACGTGTACGACACCCAGTTCTTCTCCAAGGAGGACGGGAGCCTCGACTTCAGCAGCACCAGCTCCTGCTTCCAGGTGGTCAGCGGGGACAGGTCATTTCACCTCAACGAGATGGAGTCGCTGGTCATGGACGACCAGAACCAGGACCTGGCCAATGTCTATGACCAATACGGGGTCCTCTCAATCGAGGTCAGACTATTTTATATCATTCTGGAGAAGTTATGAATACACATTCATTGTCGATTTATTAACAGTTTAGTCATAAGCAGTTACGGTGCTTTTATTGTCTATGAGCTATTACAGTATATTATGCAAGTATTGTGTCATATTAGCTATTATGTATTACATGTCATATTAGCTATTATGTATTATATGTCATATTAGTTACTATTAATATGCACCATATTAGCTATTGTGTATTATGTCATATTAGTTATTATTAATATGCATCATATTAGCTATTGTGTATTATGTCATATTAGTTATTATTAATATGCATCATATTAGCTATTGTGTATTATGTCATATTAGTTATTATTAATATGCATCATATCAGCTATTATAATATGCATCACATTA
>KZ538730.1:0-29406 GCA_000934665.2 Catajapyx aquilonaris
TACAAGGGCATGCCACACTTCTCCTGTGGCGCGGGGGAGCGCCTGTCTGTGATTGGCCGGATAGAAGAGCCATGTTCCTCTGGCCAGACGTTTGTAATTCCCAGGAGGAGATAAAAATTATTAATTGTTGGTCCAGGTTTGGTTACCATGTGAAACTGAAAATTTATTTATAACTAGCAGGTTACCCGGCGTTGCCCGGGTATGTTATGGTGGTAGGCCTACAATGTAATGAGGGCATTACCATGGAAATCTATGAATATTGTTAAATAGGTAATTGGCAATTGGTTAATTGGGAATATGCGTGTTATGGGTGTTGGGTTCATTTTCGGAAGCTGAAACATGCGGCATTAAATTCCTTGAAAAATGTAACTCCCGATATGCTCGTTTAAGGCGGTGTAATGGCCTTCCCTCGGATTTCTATAAGGGACAAACAAACTGACAAATTGACAAACTGACAAACTTCCTTATTTATAGAGATAGAGATTATTTTTTGATTAAATTTTGCAATTATGTTCAGCTTCTAGACACAGCGTCTATTTTTACAGGCATCTCATGCCACGTTCAATTCCTTCAAATAGAAGCAACACTATGTGGTGTTGACTGTTATTCTCAGGTATGTTCAATTTACTTCTGGACTTGGGACAATTTCGCACCTTCCCCACTTCAGCCATCAGACATAACTCAATTTCCGTCCAAAATTGGATAAGTGGATGACCCTACCCACATTTCGTAGCTCGGTGTTCTATATACAGAAGTCCCAGAATAAAAACTATAGTTAAACTCATCAGATGTGATCCAACCTCAAACTCTAGTCGTCGCTATAATTCTATCATGAGGCGGAGAGACTAACGGTTTCTCAATAAAATTGGAAACATTCGCTCTATTTCCAGCGATAGACGGCGTTAGCCCCGGAAAAAAATACTAGAGTAATAGGCACCCTTCAAAAGGGGCGATTTCATTCCGGAACCAGCCATGCGATAATCTCAGATCGAACATTATGAGATTCATGTGTGGTCATTCGGAAAATTGGGCCGGACCTTATATTTTATGTCACGGGATTCATCTGGTAGGTTTTTGGCTCATTTGGAATGTGATTAGATTCTTATGGGATGGTATTATTGTTAAAATTTTAATGAGAATTTTTCTATTACTACGGATTTATTAAATAAATTAAAATAGCATAATTATTAGACACGCCCTCCCCCCACGGTCAGTGCCATCCAGGTGCCATCTTTGGACAGAAATCTCGCGCTAACACCAGAGTCACAGCCAATCTACCGCCCAACTTCCAGCTCCACTTACTAAATATTTTAAGGAGCATTTATTTATTACTATCCACATTTTAAATCCCATTATGAAATATAATATGTAATTAAAATAATTAGACACGCCCAATTCCCCCCTCACAATTCCCACCAGCGCCATCTCTAAACAGAAATCTCGCACTAACACCAGAGCCACCAGACCAAGTGTCCGATTGTCATGGACTGCTGGTACAGCCCCCGAACACTTCCCCTACAATCTTATCTTATCGCCTGCCGGGGCGTTTTGCACGAGGTGCTCACCTGAGAGCGCCATGAGACCTTTCACGGAGCTATTATGTGGCGACCCCACCGGACTACGCTACGCTGAACTTTATAGGTACAAAAGGGAAACGCTACATGCGGGCCAAACATGGCCGCCGGAGACCATGTTGGGTCCCCCAATGTAGCGCTTCCCTTTTGTAGGCTACCTATAAAGTTCAGCGTAGTCCGGTAGGGTCGACACATACTGTACTAGCTTCGTGAAAGGTCTCATGGCGCTCTCAGGTGAGCACCTCATGCAGGCGATAAGAGCAGGGAGTGTCCAGACCTTCGTATTCTAAGACCAGGGACTGGTATAAAATTGTTACAAAATTTAAGTAGATTTTATTGTTACTACCCACATTTTTATCACATTTTGAAGATTAATATTATAAAATAATTATTAGCCCCCCCCCCTCATGGCCAGCGACATCTCTGGACAGAACCCTCGCACTAACATCCGAGTCACTGCCATCTACCGGCCAAATCTCGGTTACACTTAATAAAAGCCGATTGAAATGCGGGCAAAGCGTCATAATTCTTGTTTTCCCTGGCGCAGTGCAAGCGCCCGTAATTTGTCCCGGTGTCCGGATAACTTATCAGTGGGCAAGGGGGAGGAATCCGGGTGGATGGGGGAGAGGGGAGGGAAAATCAATGGTCCCAATTAATGTTCCGGTGAGACCAACCGAAGTCCCCGTTTGACAGATGGTTTTGGTCGCAACGGTTGGTCTGCTCGACCATTTTTTTGTGTGGAAACTGCTGAGTACAAAGACATGCATGGTCATTGGATAGGGTGAGTTGAGTACACATACACACAGACAAAAGTGCGTTAATGGATAGAATGGAAAGGCACTCGACTATAAACCTCCGGATACGCGAGGTACTCGTACTGGCGCAATTTTAAACACAGAGAAAATTGTTACATCGGACACACACACACACAAAAAAAAAGAGGGGGGGTTGTGGTACTTGATTTACGTAATGGCGGTCCTTAAAGGTGATTTACGTTGCTGGTTTGCGTCAAAATGGTGCGTGCTGCCGTCGGGTATGCGGTAAAGCTGAGTAGATATATTGGGCCAGTTTCGGTATTAATCAGCCACATTTAGAGGCGATGTTGAGCTAAATAATTAATGGTTTTGGCAATTTAGGGAGCACTTAAAATTCGAAATATGCAGCCATTTTGTGGAATTTGATTAGTATTGGGCGACCATCTTGCTACTCTATAGTCGGCTGGGATGGGGGCGGCCATCTTGTGCCTCCGGACATTTAAATTTTATTTATTTGTTAGTTTTAACCATGATCATTACAAATGTGGATTTGGAAATTTATGGACCACTTAAAATCCACAATATGCTGCCAATTTGTGGGATTTTATGAGTATTAAGCAGCCATCTTGCTCCCCTGTGGTTGGGCGCGGCCATCTTGTGCCTCCTACGTTCAATTTTCATTCTAATTTTATTTATTTGTGAGTTTTAACCTAGTGTTTCTTACATATGTAGAGTTTGGCAATATACCGACCACTTAAAATGCAGTATTGGGCGGCCATCTTGCTGCTCTGTGGTCGGCTGCGTTGTGCGCGGCCATCTTGTGCCTCCGACATTTTAACGTTATTTATTTGTTAATTTTAGCCTCGCGTTTCTTACGAACGTGGAATTTGTGTGTCAGCAAGAATTTTCCTCACTAAAAATGCTTAAAATGAGGGAAAATGCATAATCAGCATTCTTTATACGGCATTGAGCAATAAAGAACCCATCCTTAAAGTGCTAATCCTCGAAAATAGTTATCCCTTTGATTCCATAGAGAGCCTGGAGAGCCGGGGAATTGCAAAACGTCAGCGAAAACAAATTATGGAACCCTTTCAGCTCGAAATGGCCTTTGTTATTGGAGTGGACTTGGCTTTTGTTTTCAGCTCGTCGAAAAAAAATATATATTCTACCTGCTCGTATATATACAGAGGGGGACGTGAGGGGGTTAAAGCCACGGTGATTTATGTTCTCTCTGAAACAAGGGGCAGGTAGCCAAATGCAAGTGACGGCAAGTCCAAACCGTCGTTTGCACAACGCCCAACCGCTGGAAATTCCCTAACGCGACATGGACCAGCCCGTGCACTTGTGGCTTTTTAGAATTCCAGGAGGTAGCGAATCTCTATTTTTTGAGGGGTTTTTGGGGAGGGCCTTAAAGTGGTGTCAGGTTACACAAAGGAAAAGCTTTAAAGTTTAACTTCTCACTTTTCAGTAAAAGTTGTGAGAGTGGAGAGTCTTGCAACAACAAGGTGTGAATATGTGAAGATCGAGTTCAAACAGTAGTGGGTCCACCCAAGAACTGTCCACAAAAGTGTTAAGAATGTGGACACTGGTTTAGCCATTGATAAAATCCAAAGTAATCAGCCGTTTTGTGGAATTTGATTAGATTTGGGTGGCCATCTTGCTCCTCTACATTAGCCTGGATGGGCGCGGCCATCTTGTGCCTCCTACATTCAATTTTTAATTCTAATTTTATCTATTTGTTAATATTTAACCTGGTGAAATGTCGAAATTTGGCAATTTATATAGACCCCTTAAAATATGTAGCCGTTTTGTGGAATTTGAGCAGCATTGGGCAGCCATCTTGCTCCTCTATGGTAGGCTGTGATGGGGGCGGCCATCTTGCGTCTCCTACATTCAATTTCATTTTTTAAATACTATTTTAAATTTTTTAACCTCGTTTTTTTCCAAGTGCTGAATTTGACCAATGTAGACACTGGATGGACAAACTACGTATTGACATTATAACTACCCATTGTCTTTTGAGCCAACTTCTTGTGTCTTTGGCTTTAACATGGAGGCTCTCTCGGGCTGTGAGGCTCCTTGGCAGATTAATCCCAGCGACGAGTGTTGCCACTCAATCCGACAAAAGGGTTTTCCTGGAGGAGGAAACGCGGCTGTCGGGGATTAGTGGGTAGTACTAGTGGTGACTTGGGATGTCCCCAAGGAGGATATGCCACTTGCTAGTGACGTCAAAGAGTCGAGTGGATGTCGACTCAACTTTTCTATAAGATAAAAATCATGTCCATTAATACGTCTCTGTCATGTCGTTCTGGATAATTTAGGAAGGAGAAGCGTACGCCATCTACATGTTTCTTTCCCAACTATTTTTGGAAGATCTTTTTCCGATCAATTTTGATCTATAACATGTGTCTATTTCTATCTATTTCAGAACCTGCTCTTTTACTATGAATCAGAAGCCAGTACCAGACCTTCAGGCCTGGTTCTTCTAGAAGGCTGCTATTGCGACCGACTAATCACGACCGGAACCGGAAAGCAGAAGGATGGCTTCGACAAAGAGGTAAAGTAACGTTGCATGGCGGCAAATCCAATCAACAGACAGTTTAATCCGTTTATGTCTCGGTCTAACCTCCGGAATCTCAAATATTTCTGGAACCCTCAAAGATTTTTCACAAAAAAACTTAAACTCAATTATTAGAGTTAAGTAACTGTTCTATCCCGGAAAACCGTTTTAACTAGGGGTTACCGGAACATGCTTTCGCTTCAAAAAATTGTACCTTGTAGTGACGTCAACTGCAGATGGGCCAAGGGGCAAAGGGAAAAAAATAGAGCCTTATTAGATCATTAACCCACTTCCTCTCTAACCCGAGGAAACTTTTGGAGCCATAGGGACACTACGCCACTTGAATTTTCCATGGGCGAAAAGTTTCATTTCCCTAACCCAATTATGATGGAGCTGAGGCAGTTTTTCTTGTTGTCACCACTGCCACGACACCTCCAAAGAAGATAAGGCCTCGAGGGAAGAAGGGTCTCAGAGTGATTTGTGTGTATCGAGAGTGATGGTTAAATAGATAGTATCGAAAGTGGAGAAGACAGTTTTTTTTATCCAGTATAAAGTGGAAGAAGTGTTGATAACACAGGGTGTGGGTTAAATGGAATTTTAACACTAACACTATTGTATGAGAGAATTAGCTATATGTTGCTTAAACACATACTGTAAGCCTACATACACTTCTATAATACTAGTTGCGGCACCCGGCGTTGCCCGGGAAGAAATGAATGAAGGGAAAACACCTGCCAGTACCCCCGTCAACTGTCTGTCTTTCAGTGTGTCCGCCCACCAATGCCATCTGTGGTCCTGCTACTCCAACACCTTGAACCTCTCCCGCCTGTATAACGGCAACCGTCATTTGCCTGCCTTCTGTAGTCAACCCCCAACACCTCCATCCTCTCCCGGCCAGGGGGTGGAGCACAGATGGCAGGCAAATGACGGTTGGCAGGCGGACAGACAGACTCACAAACGGCTTTATTTATATAGATTAAATCCTCCGTTGTTAATGTAAAGCTTCCGATTGTTCCCCGTTCTGCGCCGGCGCAATGGGAGGAACACAGCGCCTCTGCTGGGTGGGAAGGTGACATTGTGGCAGTTACGCGGGATTGAGGGAGAATAAAGATTAAGGAATACATGATTCAGCTAATGGCTACTACATTTACAGTATTATATCTGTACTATCGGGTTCAAATAATTTTGGCCACTTTATCCTGGTCTTGAAGCAACCATTCGCACAGACCCCACGTTAAGGTGGTGTGTGTGAGCGAAGGGTTGCCTCAAGACCAGGATAAAGTGGCCAAAAGTATTAGAACCCGAAAGTACATGAAATGCAGTGAGAAATAAAGAGAAGGAAGGTACATGTGTTTTGGCAAGAGGTGTCCCTCGCTACGGGGGTCAAGTTGGGTGGGAAAATATTGTTTTAAGTAATTTTTAGAGATAATTTGGAGCGTGCTGTACCTTTCTGGCTGTTCTTTCTTCTGATCTTCGTCAAAGGTCTGGCCTCCGACATTGTTACACGGCTTGAGATCAAAGTTGGAGGGATGATTGTCAAAATTGACAGGCCCAGTCCAATATCCTACCATGAAACTTTATTTGAAACTGTTGTAAGATTGTGACATGTGTAGCAATTTTGCCATTTCCGCTTGGTCACCTTGTATCAAGTCTCACGTCATATTTTGTTTATCTGAAAATATTACATATACAATATTTTCAAGCATGATCGTTGGGTTGCATCATGGCAGGATGAAACAAAGACCAGAAGGTATCCTTTCCCACAAAAATGACGTGGAAAAGTTGACATCAGGCAATATCACGCCATGACATCCCAAACTGGAAAGGGTTTAATTTCTGCGACCATATATGGCGAATCCAAATTAAACGTCGTCTGATTCCAGTTTTTTTTTCTCTCCAAATCTTAATGTGACATTTAGAGGAGTGTCACACGGAAAGTTGATATCAAGTTAGAGTGACTCGCAATGCCAAAAGCCCAGGCCAAGCCTATTCCGCTCGAAAAGATTTAATTTCCAACTCGTCCGTACCCCGCACATCCGATTACACTTCCTCCATGTAAACGAACATTAATTAAGAAGGTAACTCCAACCTTCCGGTGGGCGAGAGAGAGAGAGAGAGAGAGAGGACCTGAAGGTCACAGGCTAATTCAATACTATCGGCAGGTAAACAACTCGAGACAATTGCAAGTTCCTTGGAAATGCAGGACCTGAAAATAGATCACCTCTGGAGGCCATACAAAGTGGAAATCAGGTTATGGATACTGCGCAGGCGCAATCAGGCATATCGAAATATATTCGAAAATATCGATATGTGAATTTTCAATTATGGAAAATCTGACTAAATTCTCCAGTAGCTGGTGTGCTTTTTTTCTTATAAGATCCAAGCGAAAGTCAGGTGTATCGAAAGGATCTCCAGCTCTTAAAAGGCCCGACTGTAATTTGTTTGTCAAACGTCGAACCAGCTCCTGCTGACGTTGCTCTTAATCATTGAGGGGATCAAATATTCAATCTTGGAAAGTTTGGAGACTGAGTTTGAACAGCAACAGGTTTCCTCTAGCTTTATACTCTAAAATGGAAGCACGTCGACCTCTGTTGGGAACCATTCTTGTTTCTATTCTCCAGCAGTTTTTCGCTTCTTTTCTTTTTCTTTCTGACGATGGTTTTTGCTGAGGCGAAGACATATTGTTCGAACGAAAAAAAGAGAGAAATATACTTATTTCGGGCATTCAGGTTAGTCCCCTGACGGTTCCAGAACCGAACTCAAGAAATTGCGTTTTCGGAAGCTTCAAGACATCAGGAGGATGAAAAAAAAAAAAGTATGGTCGATTTTTTTTTCTTCTTCTTTTCTTACAAACTACTTTTGAAAGGTGGCTGTCATTCCATTATTTGGAGTTCTGATAACTTTTACTTTGTCGAGTTAATTTGGTGGCCTTATTGTGCGGTACGTTCATTTCATATTTTTGTTCATTTTATTTAACATCCCTATCTCATTTCCGGCATAGGGAATTGTGTGGTACGTTCTGGTCTCAAAATAATCCAGATGTGCGTATAGAATCTGATGAGAAATTCCTGGGGACTTTTATGAGAAGTGTGTTGGGAAACTGGCTTTCGACAAGAATATTTTGCAAAAAAAAAAAAAATACATGAGGATGTCATAATAATTATATAATATTTTTAAAAATCCACATTGAAGACGTGATCATTATTTTATACATGTAAGAGCATTAATGGCTTGTCTGCTCATTATTAAAACACTAAGTGCATTAATTATTTAAACACCTTGTTCATTATGTTAGGTATGAAAATCCATTAACTTGCATAATTTGTATTTTCGTGACAAATTCATATTAAATATTATGAAAATTCATAATTTTATATAATTATGAAAATTGACAACAATTTTATATATGAAAATTCACAATAATTTTATATATGAAAATTCACAATAATTTTATATATGAAAATTCACAATAATTTTATATATGAAAATTCACAATAATTTTATATATGAAAATTCACAATAATTTTATATATGAAAATTCGAAATAATTTTATATAATATGAAAATTCACAATAATTACATACGGTATATGAAAATTCACAATAATTAGATACGGTATATGAAAATTCACAATAATGATATATATGAATATTCACAATAATTATATATATGAAAATTCACAATAATTATATATGAATATTCACAATAATTATATATATGAAAATTCACAATAATTATATATAAATTATGAAAGTGCATAATTATATATAATATGAAAGTGCATAATTTTATATAATATGAAAGGTCATAATTTATATAATTATTACGAAAATTCATAATTTTATATAATTATGAAAAGTCATAATGTTTTACACGAAAATGTCAAAATTTATAAATGAAAATTCATAATGTTATAACTTACATAGATTAATAATTATTTCATAACGTACCGTACATGAAACTGTCAAAATTTCATAACGGAAAATATGACAAGTTTTCTGGGAGGGTTCCTCCAAAAAAAATTGTCACCCTATTTTGTTGTCAACCTTCTTCTGACAGTGAGATTTCGATTATCCGTCACTCCCCATATATATCCAGGTTGTTATTAGCAGCTCTATAGAGATGTATTATTAGAGGATGGGGTTGAAGTGGGGCTAGAGGTTGAAATATCTGGGATTGAAGAGTTAGAACCGATTTTACCTGGGGAGGCTTGACTGTCATGCCATTTAATCCGACGGAACTAACAGATGGGTTTCATGTCGCTTGGAAATCGGTGCTGGAGACAACCTGTCAACGGCATCGCTTTTGTGTGGCTGCTGGGTTATGCCGGTGGAGGATAATGCACAAATGGCGGGTGACAATGAGGGTATAGAGTGTGTGTCGAACAGGACGAGTAGTGTCACTCGTTGTATTGAAAGCAGTGATAATTGAGCTATGTGCATTGGTAAAAATGGATATTTTTTTTTTAGGGAAGGGACCTCTCATTGGCGAATACTTTGAAGTGTTTTTTATCCCTATTGCTGACATATGATTTTTATCGTGGGTCTGTGAACCTGCTGGAAGCTGTTTATGTTGCCGTATCTGTGCGGACGAACTGGGGGATTTGATATGATTTTTTTTTGAAAAAAACAAAATTGGCTCTCTATAACGAAACGTCAGTGAGCAAAGCCAACTTTGAACATTTCAAGCGAACATTTTTTGGCCGTCATATCTGGTGTAGGCCTACGGTCAGCATAACATTAACCATAATCTAAACGCAGCTTAAACTGTAAGTTATGTAGCCATTTTATACCCTGATGCCCGAGAAGTTATTTATTGAGGGAAAAATAATGCAGAAATTTGGAATACTTACACCCAGGTAGCACACTTCGTCGGGCCGACGTCGGCAAATGACGCCGGGCCAATGTTGGGGAGCGATGTCGGGCCAATGTAAAACGGTTAACTTTTTGTCACATCGGGCCGACGTTGGCATCCGATGTTGGGCCGATGTTGGCATACAGTGCTGACCCGATCTTCGGGGACATTTTTTAAAACATAAAAAGCATAATATGCAGAATTAATCATTACAATACTTAAATGTCTGAAATAAAATATCGAATGAAATACACAAATGTTACATACCGGTAATTTAATTAAACCTATTACCATAGATTATTTCAACAAGTATATAATGTAATTGGTTAATACCCTACCACATTAGGTAATGAAATATTGAATTAATTTACACTGTAATAAATAGAACACCACTCTGTAAAGGGGTGCTGAAAGAAATATTTGGATAAATATATTAATAATTAATAAACATATTAATTGATATGGACAAACAAGTCAATGATAGGTTAAATAAAATTATATAATAGTGTTAAATGTGGTAAGTTAAAATTAAGCAGATTAATATAGTGCGATATAACTTCTTAATTATTAATTATTATTAGCATTTACATTCGCTCAATTGCGTTTACCCTCTGACTTTTAATTGAGGACGACTTGTGACTCTTCAAAATCCAGACACAAGAAGCTGACCTCTCTCCAGAATAATTAAACGTCAACAGAAACCCCTCGTCCCTACCATCCCAATTAACCCTCCCCCCCACCTTCCCCCTCTTGAAATGTCATCTTATCTCCACTTCCCGTACGTCATCACGGGGAACCCCCGACCGTGAAACGCCCCCCCCCCCCCTCGGAATTAATTTCCTCTTCCAGCCACTCGTAATAATAGTAACACTAGACCCTCCTATGTAACCATCGAGGCCATTATATGTATGTAACTTATGTACATATATATGAATTAATACATACACATTTATATACATCCCTCCCCTCCTCTTTTCCAACTCTTCCATCCCACCCTCTGCTCCACCCCCCGACTCTTGAGATTGGTTACGTGGATGTTGGGTCGTCATGGTTACCACACCTGGAAAAGGGGACTGGTCCATATTGGCTCTCAGGTGGGAGAGAGAGAGGGAGAGAGAGGGAGAGAGATGCTTGGGTTGGGGGGAGGGGGGATGTATTTTTTTGTGGAGTCGAAATAGGGATGGATGATGAAAATGTATTGCGACAGTGCTTTTGATGTCTTCAAGGTGTCATTCAAGATGTCGAGGACATTCAGATGATGTGTATGTATACGTATATTCAACAGGTGATGAGCCCAAATATTCGTGGCTACTAAGTTTAAACGTTGGTCAATATGAATACAACATGAACTCTCTAAAAATCTATAAAAGAAATCGAGTAAAATTTTCACTCCAAAAAGTGCTATCTTTGAGTGAATTTCATTCACTAAAATGAACTCTCTAAAAATCTGCAGAAAATCGAGTGAAATTTTTCCCTCCAAAAAATGCTATTTTTGAGTGAATTTCATTCACTAAAATGAACTCTCTAAAAATCTTTTAAAAAATTGAGTAAAAGTTTCACCAAAAAAATGCTTTTTTTGAGTGGATTTCACTCCGGAATGATTTTACTTTAAGCCTAATCGAGTGTAAAATTACTGGAAAGAAGAGTGAAAATAAGTGGGAGACTACTCTTTAGTGAGAAGAACCTATTTCACTGAATTTGAGTGACATTATTACAAATTATGAGTGACAATTTTTCACTCAAATCGAGTAGGAGTCAAATCAAGTAGGCGAAAAAATGAAAATCACTCAATTTGAGTGAAAATCACTAAAATCGAGTAGGAGTCAAATGAAGTAGGCGAGTGACGAGTGAAATGATGACTCATTCTGAGTGAAATGATTACTCTCATTCTGAATGAAAATCACTAAAATCGAGTAGGAGTCAAATGAAGAAAGCAAGATAGTGAAATGTTGACTCATTCTGAGTGAAAATTATTCAAATCGAGTGGGAGTCAAATCAAGTAGACGAAAGCATGAAAATCACTTAATTTGAGTGAAATGATGAGTGAAAATCACTCATATCGAGTAGGAGTCAAACGAAGTAAGCGAGATACGAGTGAAATGATGACTCATTCTGAGTGAAAATTATTCAAATCGAGTGGGAGTCAAATCAAGTTGGCGAAAGAGTGAAAATGACTAAATTTGAGTGAAATGATTACTCATTCTGAGTGAAAATTACTCGAATCGAGTGGGAGTCAAATCAATTAGGCGAGACAGTGAAAATGACTCAATTTGAGTGAAATTATGGCTCATTCTGAGTGAAAATCACTAAAATCGAGTAGGAGTCAAGGCGAAAGAGTTAAAATCACTCAAATCGAGTGAAAAAACACTCGATTTTTTTAGATCTTGAAACATTGAAGGGACGAACATTTTGTTATTTTTGCTTCTTCAGAGATTCGCTTTTACAGCGCACATGCATGTAATGTATGCATACAGTGTAGCATAAATGTTGTTCTTAGCGCACGAACTATTCCAGAATGTGGTAAGACAACAATGCATAACTTTAAAGCTTCGTCTGTGGGTATAATTTCGCCCCAAAAAATTCTGTATAACTTGTCTATAAAAAGTCTGATTAGAACGATCCCAGTTTCGAAAAATCCCTTACCAAACATAGCCAAATCGCTAAAATATTAGTATCGTCACGAGCTACTTTCCATTGTCCTCTTGATCCCTCATTGGCCATTCAACACTCTCAGCGGATGATTCAGCCCTAGAATGGTGTGTGAAACCGTCTCATCTCTCCCTTGTTTTGAAACCTTCCCCATTTTTGATCCTTCCATCCCTCGAGTGCATAAATGCATCACAATCAAGCATGCATGAGGGTTCAGGTGGGCGGAGAGAGAGAGAGAGAGAGAGAGAGAGAGAGAGAGAGAGAGAGAATATATTATATCAAAAGCTCAGTCTCCGTTTTCAGGTAACCCTGTCTCTCTATATACTAGGCTAGCATACTCTCTCTCTGTGTAGCAATGTTACACAGTTTATTTTTGTCTGTGACCCAGGCATCCTGTTTCGCCTAGGGTCAAATTCGATAAAGCTCGTTGCTGATTCCTGGTTTTCAGCTAAAGCGAAGCAACGAGTGACGTCACATGGATGATGGATGTGGGTTTGGATTGGGTTGGATGACCGGACTGGTTGTTTCTCGATTATTAGACATACAGCAGACTTGTGGTTAAAGGTCGACACAATTCTTGTCTTAAAGCAACAATTTAGCCCAGCCAATTTGTGAAAATAGTTTCAAAAATACTGGATTCATCTATATAAATAAAGCCGTTTGTGAGTCTGTCTGTCTGTATGTCCGCCTGCCAACCGTCATTTGCCTGCCATCTGTAGTCAACCCCCTACACCTCCATCCTCTCCCGGCCTGGGGGTGGAGCACAGATGGCAGGCAAATGACAGCATATTCGTCCAATATTTATTGTTTAATTAGAATATCTTACAGTTGACAGTTTCCATGAACAAACGTTGGTAATGAAATTCTTTAAAGCTATGCAAATATTGGATTTTGTTGCCACGTGTGGATTAGTTAGGATGCGACGTCATGACAGTGTACCTCATTCGGACTGTCGTCTCCTTAATTAAAGGAGACCCTTTTTCTTAGCGGATTTCGACCCCCTTGAGAAAGTACGAAAAAAATAAAGATAAGGCGAGACATTTTGCACTTTTCTTTGGCCAAAGTTAATAATATGCAAGACTTGTTTCCTGACGAGGCGATGGGTTCTGTAATTTGCATTCTGCATAAAATGTGCATTGCAAAACAAGCTAGGGAGCTACGGAAAGTTAGTCATTTGCTTATGTAGGCGACGCCCCGAAGGTATCAAAGTATACACCAAGGGACGAATGAAATTAGCGCAAAAAAAAAAATCATTTTTTTTGTTGTAATTAGTACACATGACGTATATGTCGTTCTTAACGTTTGATTTAACATGTAGGCTACGTGCTTTGATGATGTTGGATCAAAATTAATTTTTTAAAATATGTTAAATATTTTAGCATTGCCTGAGCTAGTTCTAATCAACTCTTTTTGCATATTGCAATACCTGTAACTGTATGACTGGAGCTTGGATTTTTTTTTCACTTGATATGTTTGATATAATATTGATAAAATATTACAGGTTTTATGTAAAACACTGATTAACTCCGGTTTGTTGCGGTAATAAAAATGGACAATTACATTCGTCACGTACCGTGTACCTCTCCCCACATTAGTCAGCAGTTGAATATTAATGTACGGCATGTTTTCATGACGGTGTGTAATTACCTGAAGTATGACTGGCGCAGAATAATTACGACCAGCAGCAATAAATGTGCGTATGCAAATGAGTAAGCTAAGTGCAATCTTGGGTACCATAGTCTGACGCATGAAGCAAACGCTAATGAAATTTGTGCGCAACAATAAATGTACAGAATCTAAGCAAAATATGCAAATGTAATTTCAACCCAATTAAATTTTCGCTTGCTATATATGAGTTATGAATTAATCAATATGGAATATTTTTTTAAAAAAAATCACGGATTAGCTGTTTTTTTCCGCCAATATTTTCCGCTAAATTTTTTCTATTTACTTCCTGTTCATACAAAGGCACAAAGCCCACATAATGTTGTATGCAATGCCACACTGAAATGGAAGTAAATGAACATTTCAGCCAGGCGACACCCAACTCGTCGGCGCTTTTGAACCTTTATTAACCCCCCTCGGAATCCGCAATATTATTGTGCAAACCATCCCTAAATTGATGGGAGAGGGGGGGGGGGACCTTGCAATTGGCCTGCGGACCTGTCATCACGACACGCAACTTCAATATTATTCCGACCTCATACCCTGAATAATGGCACGTTTTGCAGATCCGATTATATGGGGGGGAGAGGTTCAAATCGAGCTGCAAATATTGCAGGCCAAACCGATCAGTGCGGAAAATAGTTTGCAATAATATTGGCATGTGCGAAGGTTTTGCATGGACTGCAAATCAATGCAACAACATTCAGTGGGACTAACTGGATTGTATAGTACACTAAATGCATTTAAATGCATGAAAATATTCAGATAAGTGCATAATATGGGATCCGGAATTTTCGCCCCCGTCATTTCGCCCCCGGACTTTTAGCCCCCGGAATATTGGCCCCCGTGACATATTCCACTTTGAAGCATTCTACTGGGCATTTATAGTGAAGTGACCGGCGGGGGCGGGCGCTGATTGGCTCGCTGTTTCGTTGAGCTGTGGGAAAGTGCACTTTAAGCTTTCAAAGTAACCAGTTATTTTTAAAGAACTTTTGTACCTTCTTGAGCTATACTCTTTACCTGCACTGTTTATTGCCAGGAAATCTCATTTTCGAGGAGCAATATCGGTAAATAAGACCTGAGACTTCGGTATATGTCTGGTGTATATAGTACTCTCTCTCTCTTCTCAATTTAATCTCGCGAGTCATTTTTTATAGCTGGCGATTTGGGCAGAGACGCTTGGCTTTTTTTGGCTTGGGGAAAAAAACGGGCGTCATTTCATCTCATATAGGCCTATATCTTCTAGTCTAGACGCCTCTGGGATTGCTCTCATTTTCTGGGGATGCAGGACCCTGGTATATCTACGAGACACGACGGATTCTAATTAATATAAAGAACCGTAGATGGCGTCATAGAGCAGATGCTACTTGAGTTATAGTCAGGACGATAGCGTCTTGGAGAGTTTTTTGAAAAGAAAAATTCAGTATTGTTGTGAGTCAGTGGTTCATGCCTTTTTCCTGTTGCGATGTACCCCAAGCGGTCTTTGTTGCGAGATTTTTCAATCGCGAGCTCAGCACGATATTTATAGGCTTACTGCTATGGAATTTTTTCATATATATGTATTTAAAAAAGCTATTGAAATTCATCATGCGTAATGCTAACTCTGCTGGCATTGTTACGTCATGTATTAGGCTACGTCATGAACGCCAGGTCAATTTTATCTGCACGTGTACTGTACAGTATATAACACGTATATAAGCTGATATTTGTTGCGACAAAGCCTTTTCATACATCAGGCTCTGTAATTTGGCAAATGCGTGGAGCACAACAATGAAAAAAGCCTTGTTGAGACTGGATATCCGTCACACACCTTTGACATTTTAAAATCCTTGTAATTCTTTGGACCTCTTGGCATTATTGTCATTTGTAGTCCAATAAGCTTTGAGCTGGCAAAAAAAATACGCATTAAGTATTCCGTCAGTGTCGCCCTCTATCCCTGTGAAAAGTACATTTGGCAAGCTTATATCAAAGTGAATAGCTAATTCAGGTTTAACTACACTTTAATTACTCTTCGCTTTTAGCTGCATAAGAAAACGGGGTTTTGGCGCAGTTTTACTGTATATACTCTCCGTCTGGGTTACTGCGGGGCTTTTGCAAACCCCCCCCCCCCCCCCCNCCCCCCCCCCCCCTCAAGGCTGTGTGTTTCAAACCCAAAGTTTACTTGATAAAAGTGAGAATAATAACGATTTTAAGTTATGCACCTTAATTATTTACATATTTACCTGGAAGCCACCGGAAAGGGGGAGGGAATTAGTATAGGCCTTTATACCGTTCCTATATGCTTAATGCTTATATGACATATGTTTGCACGATATGGCAACACCGCCTTAACATGAGGCCTTATCGCACTAATTAGTGTATTAAAACTGCAGCATTCAACCCCACATTTTCAATTATTTACGTAATTATTATTTTGTTGTTTTATTTAATCGTTTATTTCATACTTCATTAGTTATTTTCTTTTAGCTATTTTATTGGTTATTTCACTTATATATTCTCCAGCTATTTATTTAGCTATTATATTATATTTATTGGTCATTTTAGATTTATCAATTTCCATTTATTTCATGCATAGCTATTTTATGAGTTTCTTTAGCTGTTACATTATTTACGTTTATTAAGCTATATTTTATTTGTCATCTTTTTTGGCTATTTTATAGATTATTATACACAATTTTCCCAGTTATTTTATTAGTTACTTGTTTAGCTATTATGTTATTTACATTAAGCTATTTTATTGTTTATTTCATATTTATAGTGATTAAGGTACGGTATTTTATCAGTTATCAGTATTTAGCTATTTTATTTAATAATTTTGTTCAGTTGTTTATCTAGTTGTTTATTTTGTTATTTTATTCATGGATAATTTTTAACTGTTGCAAAGAGCATAAACAAATAATATATTCCTATACTTGTTGCTATTGTAAAGCACCAGAACGCATGTAAAGCAGTGCAGAAGCCCTCCCCCGGTAATTATTACTGAAACGAAGTCTCACCCACCCTTCCATCCGTTACCTTGGTAATTTAATTTGACCGAAGCATACCCCCCCCCTCCCCCCACCGTGCTAAAGGGAATAAAAATTACTCATTACGTTCCGGCACAGCGCACGCGACGCTTGGACGCAGTAATTCAATCAGCAGTCAGAGTCATGACGTTACTATACGCGTTATTACAACGGGGAAACTCCGGCGGTCGCAACAGGTAGACTCTGAGAGGTCAGTTTTTGGTGACCTTGACCCTTTTCAAAATGTATCGAAAAAGATAATGCAAAAAGTCTGACCGTGACGTCATCGGAATAAACGTCGTTACTATGGTAACAAGAGAGGGATGATCAAGGAAGTCGATACTGCGCATCTTTTTTTATATATGAAAAAATTGTGTGTCTGTAGGCCTACTGGTATGACGGCACACTGTTGTTGTCGTTTTCAAAAATGAGCGAAGGCTACGAAGCCTGCGGTATGCAGGAGATACCGAGACGGCTTCTTGGACAATAGACCGTGTCTAAATTGGGAGGTTGAAATAGCACGTCAAGCTACGCAATAATATAGCCAACCGAAGAGGGCACATTGGAAATCGAAACTGCGGTGTATATATGTATACATGCAGCGTGGATGTAAAAACATTTAGGATCAGTTATCAATTTTGGGTTTACTCTGAACACAACCACAAAGTTGTTTCAATTCAAACAGTAGCTAGGATAAACAACGAGAATGCAGTTCTAAATGTTTGAAAAATAGTAAAAGCTGATAGAATCTTATAATGTGCACTTGTTGGATTCAAAATGGTCAACAACAGTAACGAGACGTTAACCTAACCCTACCTCACCTTACCTAATATAATATCATAACGTTCAGGTCAGGTTAGGTTAGGTTAGGTTAGGTTAGGTTAGGTTAGGTTAGGACCTAACCTAACCGTATCTAAAACCTTACCTATCATTACCCTACCTAACCTAACCTAACCTAACCTAACCTAACCGTATCTAAAACCTTACCTAACATTACCCTACCTAATCCAACCTAACCTAACCTAACCTACCCAAACCACTTTGACAGATCACACCACTTTTGGCTGTACAGCTATTTATTTCTCGATCAATTAAAATTTTAAACAGGCTCAAACTATATAGCTATTTAATGTCTCTCTCTTTTCCACAGCATTACTTTGCCATCACATACAGAAGAGAGAACCAACGGCAGTATGAACTTCGCGCCGAGACGGACTCTGATTGCGTGGCGTGGATCGACGCTATTCGAGGAGCGAGGTGAGTTTCGCGTCCAATATTATTGTGTCATGACACGCGATTCGTCCTGGACTCTCTAAAACGGGGTCATTAAAACCCAGACACATGGGTACGAACCCATCTGAAAACATGCTCTCAAAATTATTGCCCAATTTATCCAACAGGATAATGGGGTTGGATAATAATCAGGACAGTATTCTAGTCACATTTGAGCTGAACAGATGGCGCTAGTGGTTCTGCTATTAAACTATTAAAACATATAGGATCCTGTACTGCCATCTTGTGGTATATTCCCAATAGCAGTGGGTTGCATCATGCCAGGATGAAACAAATCGTAGGTGGAAGCCTTTAAGAAGATTTTGTCACAATATATTTCAAGATATTTCTGCTTTTTTGCACATGTATGGACCCTGTAGCTTCTTGTAAAATTCAAAGTCTCTCGACACCGATTTCGTAGGCACCATTGGCATCAAGCAGCGATTGACTCTTCAGAGCAACATAATCCTCAGGAGACGATGAGACTTATCTGCAACTGAAGCTTCTTTTGAAGCAAGATCTGAGACCCAATTTCCCCGTGAGTTTGCCGTCGAGTTGCGTTACGATAGTCGAACCTCTTTTTTTCCGATATACAAAGGACACTGTGTACACCCGAGGAAAGGAAATCTATGCAACCAATCCCTGCTTTCCAGCTATTCAATAGGTTGAAGGACATGTCTTTTGATCATATATAAAAATTTTTTTGTGAGAGATTGGAATTGAACATTTTTGTACCTATGAATCAGGTAAATATACCGCGGGCCAGTTTTTTGTTATAAACAAAAAAAAGTCGGGTTCTTTGCTTACAATTGAATTTCGGTTCGGTTTTTGGAGGTAATATCAAAAGGATTTAAATTAGCTCGTTAGTCCAAAAGGTTTTTTTTTTAAATTACTGTGATTACTGAATAGCCTAATGATTTTTGCCCGAATATTTTGCGTCGTCATTTTTGAGATTATCGGCTTGATATGTTTTTCAAACGTAATGTTCTACGATGTGAATTTTAAAGCTCAATTTTACGATATTACTTTTATAAGTGCAATATTTACGACATGAATTTTATACCGCTATATTTTATTTCATAAATTCTAAAGCGCAATATTTTACGACGCGAATTTTTGAAGCGCCACGTTTTACGCCATCAATTTTAAATATCAATAATTTGCTATATGAATATAAATCGCAATAATTATGTTAGTACTATATGCATGTTTCAAGCGCAAAATTGTTCGCCATAAATTTTAAAGCGCAATATTTTATGACATGAATTTTAAAGCGCAATATTTTATTTCCTGAATTCTAAATCGCAATATTTTACTACGCGAATTATTGAAGCGCAACATTTTACGTCATAAATTTTACGAGTAAAACGTAATCTTTTGCGACATGGTTTTTAAAGCGAAATATTTGACAATATAAATTTAAAGCGCAATTATTTTACGACATGAATTTTTGACCACAATTTAAACATTGAAGTCATAGCCCCAAAATTAATGCACTAATGTTGTAACCTGACTAAATTAAACTCTATGTCAATAACTGCCCGTACCAATAGTCACGGTCGGATGACTGTGGGTTGTATCTGGGTAATAACGTTAAAACCGGGACGCGAGCAAATTATCCCGGGTGTAAATAAGCTTAAAGGTTTCAACTCATGTGACGATGTAGCTCAATAAAATTTGATTTTACGCCCGTCCTGATACATTTGATTAACTGACACATTTTGAGAGGGGGGGGGGGGAAAGCCAGGTTTAAAAAATTTGATAAAAAACTGGAAACTCTTGGGAACGACGTCATCATTCCGCAACTAATTTAATCCTATGCATGTTGCTCATTAAAGGTAATTGCATCAAAAACAGTTTCAAAGTGATCAGTGTTTGAGGGGATTTAAGCAAGAGCGTTTCAAGTACTAATTTTAATGCTACAAACGCTTCAAATTTTAAAGGTCATGTGCTTGACTTTTATTACATAAAAATTGAAAGCATACTTTTTTTGAATAGGTATACACTATTTTGTACAAAAAAATTATTACATCAGTTACAGTCATGTAACCTTTAGCATCATACCCTTCAGGCTTATTTCCAACTCCGCGCAATAATAAAAATGGAATGAAGCGCAAATATTTTCATAGCAAATAAAACTGCCAACGACTTTTGCCGACTCCGCAAAAATTAATTCAGCTAACTGCAAAAAATTGGTTGAAAATTAGGGCTTCTAGATTTTCCAACCCATTAATGTCACATTAGCTATAAAATATGACCCTACTCTCATATCCATATAATGATCATATTTATTATGTGACACCCCCTTTTTCAATTATGGAGACAACAATAGAGGTGTTGGAAGGGACATTGTTGCAACCGATGCCTGCAGGTCTTGTAACATTTCATGCGTATTGATCTCTAGCCTCCTCATATTTAACGCATCCTGCGCCGTTGAGTGGAAAACACATTTGCGCAGAATAGGTCTGGACCAACAGGTGGACTTCGTACGAAAAATTTTTGCAAAAATGTCAGTACATGACTTATCACAATTTTTTTTTTGCGATCAAAGGAAATATTGCAATTAGAGTTGGTATATGGTTCGCTGGATTCCAAAGGATTCCAATTTTTGTATAGGACTTCCTAGTAATTCGAGAAACGTTCGCCATTTTTGATTTAGCGAAAGGTCCACTAACTTTTGATCAGTTTTATGGCTTTTCAAGTCCAACATTGCAAGGTTTATGAGATAAACAATCTGCGCAGAATCGAGCTGATAAATGAATAAATAAATACCAAGTGCGTGATACCGTTGGAGGAAATGTCTCTGTGGATTTAACGCATATATAGGATTTTATCGATCATACTATGCAAACTATGAGGCGCAATTCGAAAATTACCAGGGACTGAGCTGGGATATGTCACTAAAGTTCGCACAATAAGCTGGTTTTAGAATCAGAATCGGCTACGCTTTCGTAATTGGACACCCAGCACTTTTACCTACTTTACTAGTCGTGTATCTGAAAGATAGGCGTGTATCCGCTGAAGATGGGCACGTTTCCGCTGAAGATGGGCATGTATCCGCTGAAAAAGTTAGATCATGTGTTATGTTGGTACAGCGTGCCCCTACCCATTCCACATTCCCTCTCCCGATATGAAAGTCTTTCCTCAGAGTCAATCTTTTCTCAGAGCTAGAAAGGGTAAAATCGTTAGGAAAACCAGTTCCAAAAAGCTGGTTTATTATTCCAAGAATGCGACCTCCGGAATATTCGGAGGCCTTCATACCTTTCTGGAATAGTAAAGGGGGGGTTGTAATAAATTAAATCTGGGAGGTGTACCTCCCCGGATTTTAAGCGTCCCCTGAAGATATTTCGACATGCTCAAGCTTTAATGAGAAGCTTTGATTCTGACAAGAGCTGCCTACCAAAAGATGTAATTAGTTACAACCCTACCTCCCTCAAAAATGTGACATTTGAACAGGGGAATTATGACTGCGCAGTACTGCGCAACAAAAGCTTGATCGGTAAACAAGGTAACAATTGCGTCTATTGTTTTCTTATAGATGAAAAGATGTGGAAAGATAACAAGGTTTTCATCTTCTTTTTTGATAGTTGCTGCTTCCCAATTAATCAGATTGCGTTTTATAGACTAACGAATCTCGTTTGTTGCGGACTTGTTTGCAGTTTCAACAAGTTGCTACTCCAAAAGGAAGAGCTGGAGCAGAAGTACCTGCATCTTCTGCAGATTGTGGAGAGCGAGAAGACGGCCAAGTGGCAGTACACTCAGCAATGTGACGAACTTACTACCGAGATCAAGAAACTCAGGTCTGAGGTGAGTTCAGAAGTTTATTTCAGGTAATATGCGCAGAACGGCTGCGTGGTAGGAGCAATACGCGCCGAACGGCTGCGTGGTAGGAGCAATACGCGCAGAACGGCTGCGTGGTAGGAGCAATACGCGCCGAACGGCTGCGTGGTAGGAGCAATACGCGCAAAACATCTGCGTGGTCGGTTTGACCTGCGCAGATTTACTTAAACGCCTAAAACTATGCCCATAGAGTCTGTGAGTTACTAACTATTATACAAGGTGTTCCAAATTCGCGGGTCGTTTTTTATAACTGATATTGCCTGATATTAGTTATTTTTGTAGCTTGTTGTGACCCTAATCAGGTGCCCCATTCTGTAGCACCTGGTTAGTGGCAAAACAAGCTACAAAAAACTACTACACATATCAGACAATATCAGTTATTTAAAAACCCATCCACGAGTTTGGGAAACCATGTACAATGCAATGGGTGGAATTTTCGTCCCCCTTCTAGTTACTGCTAACTTAGCATCAGTACCAGTGTTAAGGATTACTGCTAAGTTAGCGGTAACTAGCAGTGGGACGAAAATTCCACCCAATATGTTTAAATACCGTGACAAAATGGGCATGTGCGCGGAAGAGCTGCGTAGTAGGAGCAAGATGCGCAGAACAGCTGCGTGGAAAGATCATATGCTCAGAACGGCTCCGTGGTAGGAGTAATATGCGTAGAACGTCTGCGTGGTCGGTTTGACCAGTACAGATCTACTTCAACGCGTAAAAATATGATCATAGAGGCTGGGAGTTACTAAGTTGTTACGAACAATCTTACATAACAAAGAAGAAAGTTTGTATGCCCGGGGTATCTAACCCACTTCCTGACTACTGAGAGTGCTGAAATTTGGTACACTGATGGCTTACGTGCTGCTGATTAAGGAAAAGTCCGAAAACTGCACTTTTTAAAGTCTTTACGGTACTAAAATTTCGGATTTTTCAGATATGTGGCAATTCTAGCTCACTTTACCATAGAAACAAGCCGTACGAAGAACGGGCTCCGCTTCTAGTTCTATAGATAATAGACCATAGCAAAAAGCAACAGAATTTTAGTCGACAATAGAGACGGATGAGTGCATGTCCTGTATGCGTGTTGAGAAACAATACGCTATGTATGCACATTGTAACATTACAACTCCCATTTGTGTTCACAACAGAGAAACGCCTTCTGATGCATTATTAACCAGAGCCTTTCCCGTTCTGACGACCCGTTTCCATTGTGGTCGAATTGATTTCTGTTTTCCATGTTGATCCATCAGTAGTATATAAGTAGACCACATCTATACCTTTTCATACACGTGGAGTTGTGCCCTGGAGATAACTCCCCAGCTCTTGTATTTGCACCCGACCCCGTTCGTTGGGACAAGCAGACTAAATCCTCTCCCTTTCTTTGTTGACCATCCCAGTTGGAAAGGGGGAGGGCACAAAAGGGTTCTCATGTTGTGTGTCCCTTATGAATGGGGAATCATTTGCGGGAGGATCGTGTGTCTATTTGTTATGCCTTTACGAGGGATTTCTGGGAGATAAACTGGGGGCTCAGGTTAATCCGAAGAGGTCAGTTACACTTTAGAGTGCATGAACCTAACAATTTAATCGGAGAAAATCTGAGGGTATACTGCAAAAATTTAGTTATGTGTTTATTTACACTTAATTAGTGTTAATTTTCAGCTTATGGGCACCGGAAGTGATTTTTCATAATCGCGTTCCAAGTTTTATTTGGCCGAGTTACTGGTGCAGCGTTCTCTTTGGACTGCCGTTGCGGGCGTTTCGATGGAGGTACGGACCTGACATTTTCACAGTATGGCGAAGAAGAGCCAATTGAGCCTCCGACGGAGTTTCGATCAATTAGAATAAAAATTGCGAGATCTACAAGAGGAGGAGTTTTGGAAAAACGGCTCACGACATCTTGGCTCCGGATTCGAATTTGGAAAATATCTCGACGGTCATCGATGGCCACGGTTGTTCTCTCTTACTCCTCCAAAGCGAGATTAATTTCGGCTATTGGTTTTTGCACAACTATTAAAACGGTTTCACCACCTCACCTCGTAAAATCGGCGGATGACTTTGGAACGCAGAACAGTTGGTTCCCTGTCCAGGTTGCCAGGGAACCGGACAACCGGTTCGGGCTAAATAATTTAAAAAGCGCGTGTGGGCAGCAGGGAACCAATTTCGGAAGTACCCCCTCCGATTTTACGAGGCGAGGTGGTGAAACCGTTTTAATAGCTGTGCAAAAACCAATAGCCGAAATTAATCGCGCTTTGGAGGAGTAGGAGAGGATAATTGTGGCCATCGATGACCGTCGAGACATTTCCCAAATTCGAATCCGGAGATAAGATGTCATGAGCCGTTTTTCAAAAACTCCTCCCCTCGTAGATCTCGCAATTTTGATTCTAATTCATCGAAACTCCGTCCGGGGCG
This sequence comes from Catajapyx aquilonaris, assembly GCA_000934665.2. NCBI lineage: Eukaryota > Metazoa > Arthropoda > Diplura > Dicellurata > Japygidae > Catajapyx > Catajapyx aquilonaris. The sequence continues at coordinate 24,581 of KZ538730.1, forward strand.
GAACTGGCCCTTCATAGCCATTCTGTGAAAATTTCAGGTCCGTACCTCCAGCGAAACGCCAGAATCAGCGGTGCAAAGACAGAACTGCACCCGTGTCTCGGCCAAACTTGGAACGCGATTCTGAAAAATCACTTAAGTATCCGGCGCCCTTAACTGTGTAAAAACAAAATGGCTGCGTCGTGAAGGCGATGTGCGCAGAAGGACTGCGCGGTAGCTCAATATGCGCAGAACAGCTGCGCGGTAGGGGCGTATGTGCAAACTAACTTAAGAGCCATGTAAATCATCTAATAATATAATTTAATGCTCATAATGATTAATAATTAATAATATTAATGATTTAATTATCATAATTTAACTTAATGACTTAAACTTCAAAGGTGTCATTTCTGGAGTCAAATAGCAGATTCATAGGTATACCTTTTGCGTCTATTGTCCAACAATCACTCAACTTGTAAAAATCACATCTGACATTACAGTAATTCTCCATTGCAGGTAATGCCATCCTGGTTTTCATACCAGTCCATCACGTTCTGGTTTTAATTAACTGTCCAGTAGCATTACGATCCATTACATTTGAAAAGCAGCTTTTTTTCTCACGTCATTATGCAGATCGGTACGTTTTTTTCCCCCCCGATCACTCCCACTAATCTCGTCCATTGTGTCGATATTTGCATTTTTGAGGACAAGTCTCATTATGGATGTGAAGTACTTTATTACTCTGTTTGCTGTTGACAAGCACATTTTGGAAGAGCCATGTTTGTCCGATCGCATTACAACAGAATCTGGTAATGGACAGTGTCCAGCTAATGCTGATTGTAAATATTCTAAAACAAATAGTGACCAGTTTAAAATTCGCTTCCTAACCGGTGTGAGCTTTAAGTTGATCTACGACGTCCATTTTTTTTCCTCGCCCTAAAACCAGTCTCTGGCAAAGCTTAACGTACCTTTTCTCTGAGCCCTCCTGGGGGAAAGAGTCACGGTCTGGTTGGTCTCCCCGAATTAAGATATTGGCTGGGAGAAAACCGTGACTCGAATCTTGGTAGGAGTTTCATATAAAATTCTAAGGGTGTTCCACAATTGTAAAGGTAAGATTGGATTCAGAGCCTCGTGAGGTTTATTGTTGTGCAAAAACCAGGGTTCAACAGGTGCGCCAGGCACATTTGACAAAATAGTAGGGGGAGCGTAGAGTGTAATTTTGCAAAGTGCATGTGCATTTTTCAAAGGAGGGTGAACTTTGAAGAGGTTTCTGGCATGCTATCCAGAAGAGTATAGGCGTGTTCAAAAGGGTTGCAAAAATTTTGGTTCAGCAACGTTTGTGAATCGTTTGTTAAAAAGTACGTTATTTTATATTACAGTAGAACGTCGATTATCCAACATCAGTTTTTCCGACAGTCCCGCTCCAGAAATAAATATATTTTTCTCATCAAATACCGGTACTGTAATTTTTCTCATTATTTGTACATTTGTAAGTAAATAATTATTAAGTTAAATTATTATTCTGAAATTGGTTTCGCCCCTACCGCCCATTTTCTGCGCATATCGTACCTAATACGCACTTGTTCTGCGCATATCGTACCTACTGCGCACTTGTTCTGCGCATATCGTACCTACTACGCACTTGTTCTGCGCATATAGCGTCTACTGCACAGTCCTTCTACGCACATCGTCCTCACGACGCAGCCATTTAGTTATTACGCACTTAAACTCATAATACTAATTAACTGTAAATCAACGCATAACTCAGTTTTGCAGCATACACTCTGTACCGTAATTTGTTTCGCATTGCCTCAGGGAAATGGTAAATACAGTACAGTAGAATATGCATTAAAAGATTAATACTTCACCTTTTTAAAGCATAATATTGTACTATCGGGTTCAAATACTTTAGGCCACTTTATGAAGCAACCCTTCGCACAGACTCCACGTTAAGGAGGTGTGTGTGTAAAGGGTTGCTTCAAGACCAGGATAAAGTGGTCAAAAGTATTTGAACCCTATAGTACATTATTGTTGTTTCATTAATCATCGGATTATCCCACATATTTTGTGTTCCGACCATGTCCTCTTGTAGGTGACGGATAATCGGGGTTCTACTGTAATTAATTTATTGTGTGATTTCCATAGCGCCTGCAGGTTATGCTTCACATTGTACAAGGATGCTGTTGCATACATGCCAGGATGAAACATTTCCTCCCCATTATGACACACCCTGTGCCCAAATGTATAATGATCTTAGCACCCAGTCCGTTTTGTAGAAGACGGTTTCTCCACGGTCTATAACCCAACATAGAGCGTGCTTATCAGTTTAGAACCGAGTCAAAACTTTGTTCCGGAGAAGATGGATCCAGAGGCTGTGGCATATTTTCCTGGCATGTGCAGAGAGAAACTACGGCAGCTGAGCGACTCTGTTCTAACTGTTTCGTGTATAATGACGATCGATCCGTTAGCTGGGAAATTTTGTTAATTAATGCCGCCTCTCGGTTTTATTCCTACCCCCTCCTCCTCCTCCTCCTCCTCTTTCTCTCTTCCTCTACTTCACATCTCCATCCTATGGACCACTTTTCAAGATTGGATGCAAGGGAAAAGACGCTCCTTGCTAATTCGTCAGGAATAATTAATAAGCGAGGATGGGAGGGGGGTTTTAAGGGAAGAAAAAAATAATCATCTGGGTTAGGAGACATGCTTATTAATCTGATGGTTGGATTATCGCTTTGTTAGATGCTATTGCAGTGACTAGGATGGAATATGTCGCAATAACTATTGAATATGTGCACTTTAAAAATATTTTTATGAACAAACGACATGATATTGAGAATTTTAGGAAGTCCATATGCATGAATTATTTTTTTGTGTTTAAAAAAAATATTTCTACGAACAACCGCCATGATATTACGAACTTTAGCAAGTCCATACATACGCCTGAATTATTTCTGTGCGTTAAAAAAATAATGAACAAACGCCTTGATATTACGACGAATGTTGGGAATTCCATACATTATGCCTAAATTAATTTTTAGTGAATTTTAAATTGTTCCACAACTTCCTATCGACTTTTTATATAAAAAAATGTGCAATGGGAAAATGCCAGCTGGCAACACACATTTTGCTCCACTAGATAATAACCTTCTGAATCCCTACATTATTACGCCCATGTCAGAGAATCCCTTCCCCTCCAAAAAAAAGGGGAATATCCGTCCCCCTTCCACCCCAGCCCTACCCCACTAAAACGTTGAAGTTTGTTTCAGCTCCCTGGTTTAAATTCGCAGACTTTATCTGGCACAAATTTATCTTCATTACAAGCCAGAGGGAGGCCTGCATGGCGACAGCCATAAATTTTTATCAAGAAAAACTCCTCCCACTATACACAGGTTTTCTTCCGCGTTCGTAAGAGTATATATATATATATTATGGTGAACGATCGTTGCATTACATAACGGGCGTATGAAGTCCTGCCCCGCTTTAGTAATTCAATGTCGATGTTGCGTGAGAGCAAATTATATCACGTCCGCATGTGAGCTCATGCGATAAAATTTATTGCATGCCTTTTTTTGTGCAATTGAGAGCCACTGCATGCACGGCTTGCAATTAGGGGGCCTCAGGAGTTAGAAGTTGAAGGGAATTGATGAGGTGGTTTATGGATCAGTCTGGTTAATATTCGTTTGATAGGAGATATCGATGTAGATGTTGAAAATCGATTAGAAATTGGTGTATAAATTGGATATCTGAAATCGATTAAAATTTGTGTATAAATGGGATATTTTGTATTTTATTAATTTTTTTATTTGTCATATCCCGTGCCTTTGGCTTCCTTAGGGGGGTGGATTACCACCATTGGATGGGATCAGGGATAGGAATGTAAGGCTGTTGCCTATTTTTACGGAAACGACCCCGGAATTGTCCTGGTGGGGACCATGGAAAACAACAGAAATGCATGGTCAGGGTCGCCGGTCCCGGGATTCGAACCCAGGACCTCCCAATTAGCAGGCGGGCTCCTTATCCCCTACACCAACCTGCTTCGGTATATAAATATTGTATATTTAAAATCCTTAAATATATTGATACACAATAGGCAATCGGAAATCGATAAATTGGTACATTTGGGAAAATATGATAAAAATTAATATTCGTAAGCGAATTGAATATCTAAAATCGATAAATTGGTAGGCCTACATAAATGATTGAATATCCAAAATCGTTAAGATAGGCCTACACAATATTAGGATATCGGATATCGATGAATATTCGTAGATGAATTGAATATCGAAAATTGTACAAATTGTTATACATAAATTGCACATCGAAAAACAATTTAATTAATATATAAATTATTTTTTATTTATTTATTTGTTTACCCCCGTGGTGCCCTTTCGTGCTTAGGGGGGGGGAGTTAATATAAAAATTATTGAACATCGAAAATCTATAAAATTGATATAAACATGAGAAATCGGAAATCGTTACGAAAAACTGAAAATCAGATATCAAACAGCAAAAATAAGTTGAATTTTCAAACTATCAACTATAGATATAGAAATGTTGGAAAATTAATGTCCAAAATTCTAAAAACCGACATATCAAAAATACCAAATTTGCAGAATATCGTTGAAACAAAAAGTCATGTATCGCAATCTCTTAACATGAAATGATATATCTGGCCCAAAGAATAGTGATTTTGGCCGGTATCCTGGTGAATCCAAGGGAGAGGCTGAATTGGATGACGGGTATTCCCGGGTTTAAGGATCAGTTTCGGGAAGGGCCTCGGGGGCTCCACAAGATTGACGACAGGAAGGGGGTGGAATTCGAACCTAAAATATCGCTCTTACAGCATCCAG
>KZ538730.1:29434-43393 GCA_000934665.2 Catajapyx aquilonaris
ATTTGACTTTGGAATTTCGCATTTCGAATGTTCGCTGAATTGTTTCTCCTATAAGGTTGCTTTGATCATGGAAATTGTATATGTCTGTTCAATGTTCAAATAAATTATGAAAATAAATTCTAATAAATAAAATATGAAAGTAAATTCTAATAAATAAAATATAAAAATAAATTCTAATAAATAAAATATAAAAATAAATTCTAATAAATAAACTATGAAAATAAATTCTAAACTGCCTTCAGACTTAACAGTTGGTCCAGCCTTAATTCCAATATTTCTATGACATAGTAGTACCGAAATTGCGCAACTACTAGACTAGATAGCGTCACAGGGTTGTTATGGCTGCATATCCGTTGCTACCCCGCAGGATTTTTGAAAGAGCTTCAACTGCTAACCTTGAGCAGATTTTGCAAAAGGAGTGGTTTTCAGTACATATATATACCCAGGGAGACAATAGATATTGAAGAGGATGATCCGGGGAGGTAAGCTTCTTACGAACTAGACGATACCTGTCGGTTTGGCGAAATCCGGAAAGGTTAGAAAGAAGAAATCCAAATCCGAACGAAAGGAGATTTTGCAAGGGCGAATGACGTCAGTAGCTCCTTGAGAAATTGCGCAATATTTGTCCAACAATCTTGAGTGCACTGGTGTACGATTGGGACTTATCACCGAGTATGGACTGTACAACGGAATATTTTGTGAAGAATTTTGACAGTTTTGTTGCATACTCTCCCAGGTCAGGGAGCATACATAATCTATATAAATAAAGCTGTTTGTGAATCTGTCTGTCTGTCTCTCTGTCTGTCTGTCCGCCTACCAACCGTCATTTACCTGCCATCTGTGCTCCACCCCCAGGCCGGGAGAGGAAGGAGGTGTTGGGGGTTGACTACAGATGGCAGGCAAATGACGGTCGCCGTTATACAGGCGGGAGAGGTTGAAGGTGTTGGAGTAGCAGGACCACAGATGGCATTGGTGGGCGGACACACAGAAAGATAGGGGGTACTGGCAGGTGTTTCCCTTCATTCATTTCTTCCCTGGCAACACCGGGTGCCGCAGCTAGTACTACATAAGAGGCGCAAACATACGATTCGCACGTCTCTCTGTTTGGGCTGTTGCCAAGGGCTGTTGCCATTTTGAAGCGGGGGCAACGCCAATGAGGTATAAATAGGGTACAGGCAGGCTGTAAAGGTCCTCCATCTTTGATGGTTTTGGCGTCCATGGCACTTCACGGCAAGAACACGCGCGAATTTGAATATTTTTGACGTAGAAAAGTGCAAGGAGCTCATACGGCAAAAATATTCAAATTCGCGCCTGTTCTTTCCGTGAAGTGCCATGGCCGCCAATACCATCAAAGATGGCGGACCTTTACGGCCTGCCTGTACCCTATTTATACCTCGTTGGCGTTACCCCCGTTTCAAAATGGCCGCCAGCCTTGGCAACGGCCCCAAACAGAGAGACTCGGACATCAAAAGTTTGCGCCTCTTAGTATATGTAGTATATGCTCCCAGCCCAGGTTACTCACATAAATGCCACAATACACGCAGAAGACAATTTTGTTGCATGTGTCCCATGCACTCACATATGTACCGTGTATAGGTGACATTTCAAGTTTTCCTGTACTACAAAGGTACAGTAATGAGTATGTCGTATTCCTCAAATGTAGGGAATATATTGCAAAATATTGCATATTCCCCACTCTATCCATTAGTTAGTCATATTCACTCCAGGGATATGGCTTACAGTACATGCGAACAATTCTTTCGGTTCACTTATATAGGGAATGACATTTTCCTGCAGTGGTTATTAAACAAGAATATGTTACTACTGTAGGTCTAGCTATACAGTTGTGGTGCCCTGGAGATACGACCATAAAACGGCAATTCCTACCATGCTTATACTGTCCCCTAACGACCTCACTTGATGCATGTTTCCTCGCATCGATTCTGCACAGAACAATAAACACTTAGGATGCTTATGGCCCTAAAAGATGGGGGAATAACATGTGTGTCCCAAGTTCTAAAAAAAAAAAAAAATGGTTATGCTTCCCACGAGGTTCGCATCCAAAATTTTGAGGGAAGGTAAAATGTGATGCTTGGACCATGATCGAGAAGAGTGATCCTCTAGTATATAACCCGCCTTAGATGATGATGATCTTGGCAAAAGTAATTTTGCAGAAGGGGATCCTGGTTAGTTTGTTCAAGGAGAGGGTCAAATAAGTTGTGGCGTGTACCAGATGGTGCAAAAGGTGCCGTGCTAACATTGCCTGTAATTACGTTTGCGTACATGGCATGGATAATTCTTGGAAAGTTGAATCGCTCCTGAGGCACGCCATGGAATGGTATTAAAATTTAAAAGTGATAAAATTAAAATAAATAACCACGTAACATAATAATAAATTACAATGACAATAATTATTGCCATTGTAATTTATTATTATGTTACGTGGTTATTTATATTAATTTTATCAATAATTTTTAAATTTTAATATTCATTGGGTATTAATTAATTAATTCGTTAATACCTTTGTATATTATACCCAATGAATAAATAATAAGACATACAAGATGATGAAAATAATCATAATCATAACAGACAATTACATGATAATGTATAATAATACAGGGCAAACCGAGTTGATTTCAATGCCAGCGGACTAGAAAAATGTGAGCGAAGCGAGTGTTTTCTAGTAATACGCCGTACATTAAAAAGTAAGACAAATAAATGCAGCATAAATTACATACATACAATAAATTAAATGACATATAATAAGCAATATAAATTCAAATAATTATGAGTGTGAAAATAATAACTAATAACGTTACAATGAATTAAATTACAACAAATTAAGATTCAATTCATATATTTGCAAAATATTAAATTTTAATAAATTAATACCCAATGAATTACATTGAAGTAAATTAATTCCCAATGAATTACATTGAAGTAAATTAATTCCCAATGAATTACATTGAAGTAAATTAATACCCAATGAATTACATTACAATAACTTAAGCTATAAAAATGATTAGATAAAAATAATGCTCATTTTGCTATTTTGCATTAGATTGTCATATAATTATTGATATTTTAAAACACGACTTTTTAAGCATCGTGCGCCTTGGTCAGTTTTAGTCTTCGGTACACCCAGTTCTGTAATAAACTTAGTTAGATAATAATTATCTCGGTACTGGACGTGTCATAATACAGAGCACACATTTTTTCATTGGGCCCAAAAAGAAATGGCCAAATTACATGCGTCGCATCCCAAAATAAGCCAGACTCATATCTCTTGCACCACTGTTTTTTTTCCCGGGCACTCGTTAAGGATGCAAAGCAAGCGACAAACGAGGCCTAATTGCGGTCAGGTTGTCACATTTCATTACCGGACTTATCGCCGGTCCGTGCGTTTTTTTTGTGGGGACATTTTGAGATTAATGCTAACCAGCATCTGCCCAGTTTACTGTTGTCCACCTCCATTAGAAGAGCTAGGGTGAAAAAAATATAATTTACCGTCTCCACCATTTTTTTCTGCTAACAATAGTAAAGTGCTGGCAGAATACATTGCGAGAGACAGTTAAGATGAAAATGGTGGTTATTTACGGGGTAGTTCCTGGGTTATTTTTTGGAGAGTAAAAATGAATTACTCCGTCCTCAAATTGAGAATGGAGTGTATTTTTATGCGTTGTTACATTTTTATGGATGTTCATTTGTTGCATTTACGATACCTTCTGCATTGATATTTAACAGTCATTAAATTCCTCCATTATTTTTATATTATTTATATATTTATGCATTTTATACAATTTTTTATGTGCCGGTACGTATTCATTATTTATCTTGTTTATTATTTTACAAACAGGAGACCTGTTCTTCACACAGGGATTAATAAATGAAAGAAAGTTATGACATTTTTATAAGACATCAGTGTGCCAAGTTTCAGTACTCTCATTAGTCGTAAAGTGTGTTAGGTAGTCCGGACAAACAAACTTTCTCATTTACATGTAGAGATTTTTTTACTTTACTTTACTTCATTTGATATTTAATTTTATTCAATTTAATATATATTTAATTTTATTCAATTTGATATATTTAATTTTATTCAATTTAATATATTTAATTTTATTCAATTTAATATATTTAATTTTATTCAATTTAATATATATTTAATTTAATTCAATTTAATTTTATTCCATTTAATATATATTTAACTTTATTCTATTTAATTTTATGCTATTTAATTTTATATTTAATTTTATATTAGTTTTTATTTATTTAATTTTTATTATACAATATTTATCTTTATTTATTTTATTTTTATTGTACAATATTTATTTTTATTTATTTCATTTTTATTTACTATATTTTTATTATGCAATATTAATTTTTATTTATTTTATTTTTATTATACAATATTAATTTTTATTTATTTTATTTTTATTATACAATATTTATTATTATTTATTTTTATTAATATTTATTTTATTTTTATTAATATTTATTTTATTTTTATTATATTTTTTATTTTTATTTTATGTAATGTTTGTTATATATTAGTATTTTCTTTAATGGTTATTAACTTATTATTTATTTACTTATTGTTTGTTGATTATTTATTTATTTACTTATTGTTTGTTTGTTTGTGTTTCTTAATTATTATTGATTTATCTATTGTTAGTTAGTTAGTTATTTATTGCAAGTTATTAGTTATTTATGGTTAGTTATTATTTATTTATTGAAGTTATTAGTTATTTATTGTTAGTTATTAGTTATTTATTGTTAGTTATTAGTTATTTATTGTTAGTTATTATTTATTTATTGTGCATTAGTTATTATTTTATTAATGCATTATTCTAGTTATAAAAATGGCTGTGCTTCTTGCAAGCGGAAAAGAAGTTGGGAAAGAAATTAGTAGATGGCGCAGGCTTCTTCCTTCCGAAATATATCGGCACGACGTGTCGACAGCATGACTTCAGCATTTTAATACAGACGACCTGATCCCCCCTGTGGCCAAGTGGTTAACTGTTTGTGACAGTAACGATATCTGTTTTCACTTTGACCCCCCCTCAGATGTGTGCCTTGAAGCGGGAATGGCAGCTTCTGCCCAACTCCCAGCAGGGAAGCCAGTCTCTGAACGTGGAATCTGAAGACCTGAAGAAGATAAAGAAAGTGCAGAGCTTCTTCCGTGGATGGCTGTGCAGGAGAAGATGGAAGCAAATAGTCGAGGAATACATCAAGTCACCACATGCTGAGAGCATGAGGAAGAGAAATAGGTTAGAACAATTTGTATATAGTGTTCAACTATTGTTTTTCTATAGTTTCAACCCCTAGTGTTGATGACGTGAATTGTATTTTTTTGTTAAAAAAAAAAGAAGCGTGGCCACAGAACCAGGCTCAGTTGGGGACCATTCCCTGCAAATGTTCCGCCCATTTTTGAGCTGGAGAACCACATAGATCGATAGAACACTCTATAACACTAAATGCTGCAACCCGCAGAGTACAACTTGCAACCAGCATTTGACATTTTATTCCGCAAGTTAGTCCAGGCTTAACCATTGGACAAATACTAAACAGTGGGGAGGCTTGAACGGGCCCGTTTAATTATGCAAAGCACCGGTCATTAAATATTTACAGGCCATTAGCATATGAGAAAGGATGGTGAGGGGGGGGGGGTAGCAGTAATTAATTAAGGATCATGCAGGCAAACTTGTCTAGTTGTGGCCTATTTTTTTGGTGCTCCTTGATTACTTGGGATTATCTCAACGGTTGTTCTGGAGTTGCGTGGTTTGCAGTATTTTAGCAGTGCGAATCTGGAAGTTAATTGGCTTCATTATTTGGAGGATAATGCAAACTAATATGAAGCCTTTGAATTGCATTAGATAAATGAATTGACTCATTTGCATAATTTTATTTACTGTAGCCAACACAGTGAATATAATAATTATATCGCCTGGGTTCATACATTTTGTAACTATAAAATTGATAAAATAGCTACATAGGAACAAATCTCAAAATTAGTGCGCAAAAATCAGTGCCTTTCGCTTCTAAAAGCCAGACTTTAGCAGTTGAACGAATTTCACGCCCGTTTAATTCTCTTTAGCACGTTAATTAAAATGGAAACAACTGCCTTCGCTAACACTGCTGCCGATTTCATTCCAGGCGCATTCAACTCCTATAAATGGTCCTTCTCTTCCTCTCCTCTTTTGTTGGCCTACTGCAGTCTGCCAGATAAAGGTTTTCTAAATGGAAGCGTACGCCTGAAGCCAAATAAGTAATGGGAGAAACATGGCCGAAAAAAAGCGATACGAAAAAGTCTTTTTTTTTAAAGAAAAAATTTTTGAAGCAGATACTCTCAGATATTCCTATTTTGCAAAAAAAAAAAACAATAGGGTTAAAAATACAGCTAATATTAGATTTAACGGTATAACATAATTAGGTATAAATGGGTTATCGAATATTCATTCAAAAATAGGTGCTTCCGGTGTATGCTACTACTTTAAAGCAAAATTAATGTCCACTTAGCCAACCACATATCATCTAAATGTAATGGTAAAATTAGTAGCTTGTTACAATAGCAGTTTCCGTGTAATAATATTTTAGCCATTTTCTTAAATAATTCTCACCTGTAACTATAGTGCAGCTAACGCATTGCAATTCTGGTCTGTATCCGACCCAAATGTATTTTTGATTAGACTTTATCCCTGTTCTCAAGCCAGCCCGGCGAGAAGCCTCCCATAAAACCGGATTAAAACCCTGGAGTTTACGAGCAATTTTAGTAATTTCGTTTTCCTCATGCCCTCCTGGGCCAGACCCAAACCATGAAATATGCATGTTTTTAGGTGCATCCCAAAGTGTTTACATCGCCTCGACTCAGCTAATCAGTTTTGGGTGTAACAGCCCCCCCCCCATGTAATAGCAATTCTTAATTAATATCAGCCACAGGTGCGGTTTTAATAATAAATTTTGCAATTTTGACCGTTAAAAAATAACCGTTGACTGAACTGTTTCGTATGCGGAGCTTCAGACTAACAAAGAGCGAAATATCTGACTTTCTCTATTGATTTGGCTCCGAACATGCTTTCGCTCTTAAGCTTGGCTGATATTGGATGCGAAATGTAGAATCTTCTCGTCTCTATGCTCTCATTGTTCATGAGGCTTCTATAACTTTGTTCGTGGCAGGTATTGAGGTAGTATGAGACCTATAATGCAGGGATTAGCTAGACGTTTGTAGCCAATTTGGCTAGCATTTTTTTTTTCAAAATTAATTATTGAAATATATGCTTGAAGAAGTGGTCAACAATGATTCTTTTTCTTCCATCCAGTTTGGTCTTCCGTATGGTTGAGGCTGAAGAAGAGTATGTGGAACAGCTGGAGACATTGGTGTCCTGCTTCCTTCGACCATTCAAGATGGCAGCCAGTTCCAAGAAGCCAGTCTGCACCCACGATGATGTCAACTCCATCTTCCTCAACAGTGAAACTGTGCTCTTCCTTCACCAGATCTTCCTTAAGGGACTCACAGCCCGGATGGAAAGCTGGCCCACCCTGGTCCTTGGTGAGTTAGTTTCAATCATAGATGGCGTATCCTCCCTCTCTGCACACTTATGCCACTCTCAGGATTGTATTGCCTATTCAGTTCGCAATCGGACGAACGGCCCTTAAAAATGAACATACGAGGGGTACACACACTATGTGATGACTCACCCCGGACAGAGGCAATTAATATTACAGTAGAACTGTTTTAAATGCCTTCTTCGGTAGTAGTGTCTGTTGGTCAGCAGGATTCAACAGGAGATGTTCCCCGATCTTTCCCAGGAGACCTTTTCGACATGTTGCTGCCTATGCTGAGTATATATCAGGAGTACGTCCGCAATCATCACTACAGTCTCCAGGTGTTGACCGAGTGTAAGCAGAACCAGCAGTTCGCAGGGTTGCTCTCCAGACTGGAGAACAAGCCCAGTTGCCAAGGGAGGACTCTGGAGACGTTTCTCATCTATCCGATGCACCAGGTACGTCTTGGAGTCATTGTTAAGGCGCCATATTGAGAAATCAGTTTTTGGTCCTATAGTGATGTTTCTGACATAAAAATTATTATGATTAATGAAGAAAAAATTAAATTTTCAGACATATGTTGTTACTGCTTTGACGCTGTTGTACAGTACAGTGAAGTACACATTCCTGTTAATATTGATAGGCACGTGTATAAGTACAGCATTTGACATTTTCAGCCACAACCAATTAACATCAAAAGCTATTTACAGTATAACTTGATGAAATTTAGACCGTCGCTGTCTCTCATACGTTCCTGACGCGCCAACCGCTTCCGATTTCCACACTTCTACAACGCTACCCATTCTTTTCATCTTGTCTCCTACAGATTCCAAGGTACATAATCACCCTTCATGAGCTCCTGGCGCACACCCCGTACAACCACGTGGAGCGCAAGTCACTGGAAACGGCAAGGAAGCAGCTGGAGGAGCTCTCCAGACAAATGCACGACGAGGTGGGAGAACCGGACGAATACTTCGCTCCTACTCTTGCTAACCTAAGTCCCATCTCCTCACCAACCAAGTCACCAACACAATCGCAAAGTTCGATTAACGACTAAGAGAGAAAAGTCCATGTGTCACCAAAGAGTGTCACGAGATGTCTCTGTTCGTTTGAGCGAAGCGAGTGCCATCTGTTAGCTGAGTTTGTTATCCCGGCGGCTTATATATTCCAGAAAAATGCCACTTAGGAGTTTTAGATAGCAATAAATTTACGCCTTAGCCAAAACCTGCTTGTTATAGTTGTTAATTAATGTTGTAGTGACTGTGCAGTGTGGTCTGCTGCCGAATTAATTAAGGGTTTTAAAAGCTGCGTTTTAATGATTTAAAGGGACACTCCACTCAAAAAACAAGATTGTCTCTAAAAATCGGGCGAAAAATCCTGAATCCGACGGTGCAATCCGTTTTTCGCTACTCGGAAGGGTAATCCCAGGGCGAGGGGTCAAAGTGTGTCGTCTGCTAATGAGCGGCGCCGCCACGCGGGGAACAGGGGAACTGGAGGGCTGCACCGCTCTGGGATTGGCCTAAGCGAGCGGACAGGCGGGAGCAGCCCTCCAGTTCCCAAGGTCCCGAGAGCGTCGCTGGCGGACGGCTAGCGTCTAGCGCACTATTTGAATTTCCCCATTTTGACCCCTCGCCCTGGGATTACCGTTCCGCGTAGCAAAAACGGATTGTACCTTCGGATTCAGGATGCTTTGCCCGATTTTTAGAGACAAACTTGTTTTTTTGAGTAGAGTGTCCCTTTAATGATAAATAATGATTAACACACCTTCTGGTAACCAGTTGTAAAAATTATTTACAGAATTACTATATGCTGAAAAACTATCTGAGCCTAAACTAAAACATTGGAATTTATTGATGACATCTGGTAATTAAAATTAAATTTTTAGCAACATTAGTTCACCCTCTATATTATGGTGCGGATCTGCCTGCATTAATTGGGCTTAATTAGTATTTAAGCAAACCTTGCTGAAGCAGTGTTGACAAGACGTTTTAGACTGAGATTAGTTGTCGTGCCCTCCAGTACAATACAAAACTTAGAGTGTCAAACATTGTTGTATTTGCCAATTCATCGTGATAGAACCTTGAGCTGTAATTAGCTCTTTTTTCTATACATTTCCCTCCTACTATGCACGAACTTTTGCACTATTCTCCAGTAATAAATAGTTCTAAGCAATAGAAGAAAAAAAATGTTCTCGGGAAAAGCAAATATCCAAAATTTGACTGCGATTTTTTTTTATGTATATTCTTCCACTTATTCTGAAACAGTATTACTTTTTTACCAAATGGTAAAATTTTGGGCATGGTTTTTCTCGACTAACTTTGCATTTTAAAAAAAAGACTTGATTAGAATTAGAGGAGTTGAATATATTTACAATTTTATTTTGTGATTGCCTTCATGTAGTTTGTCGAATGGATTTTCTTTAATTTTAAAGTTTAGAGTGTTAAGAGTGTAAATTTGAGGTAATTGTGGCAATGTAGTGTTAAGTTACTTCATTTTTTTTTTGGTAAACAAAAATTTCCGGGTTTTTTAATTTGACCCGAATTAATACCACTCACTCTGTAATATCACCACGTAAAGCCATACCCTTTGATCTATTATTCATAGTGCGGCTTTCCATTACATTTGCCTCGAGTGCTTCATTTTCTCTCTATCTTTACCCAGTGTCCTATCATTATAATAAGCAGAAAAAAGGTTGTAAGTGTAACAATAGTGTAATAAAAAAATATACAAAATGTTAGGAAAATATATGTGGAAGTCGAAAATAAAAAAAAGCATGCGTTTTAGTTTCATCCGACTATCCAAACTATAGCAGGTTTTTACAGACAAAAATAGTTTTTTTATTAAAATAGTAAAAAAAGCTAACGCTTCCTATAATAAAAAGAACGCAACTAAAAAGACTTGAATCGCGGCCACTAGATGGAGTTGTAATCCGATCGATTTGAGGGCTTCATGTGCTTAGTAATAGATGGCACACTTTGCGAGATGTGTTATAGGGATGGAGGGGGAAAAAAAGAGCTATTTTTAAAAATAAAAATAGCTAATACTGTAATTGGATTCGCTCATTATGCGCTGGAATATTGATTGTTAACATTTTTTAAACCTTATTTTAAAGGTGAGCGAGACGGAAAACCTGAGGAAGAATCTGGCTATCGAGAGGATGATTGTTGAAGGATGCGATATATTGTTGGATGTACATCAGGTGTTTGTGCGGCAAGGTGAGCATAAATTTTGTTGTTATTTATAATATTAAGAAAAGTTTCAAACCATATTCAGTCGACTGGTCTTTAAAATAAAAATTTTTGAACAATAATTGTTCAAAAAATTTATTTTAAAGACCAGTTTATAATATAAAAAAGTTTTCAACATATTCAGACAACTGGTCTTGAAATTAAAATTTTTCCATGCCAATTTGAACTTGGCAACAGTTAATTTTGCGTTAGGTTCACAGGAGCTCTGTTGGGAAAATTGTGCGATGTACTGTAATATCAAAGTGCAAATTATGAGTGCGAAGTGAGCAAACAATATGCATATCCTCATTAAAATTTCATGGCCAATGTATAATGTATAATCATGTAGGCGTAAAAGTGGCGCGGATCTGGACCAAAAATGGCGTCCAAGAGTGAAAAATGTATACAATCTTTAATTGTAATTTTTGATAACACGCAGAAATTCAATTGTAACTGGTCCAAGTTCTTACTGAAAAACTTCATTGTGAACACTCACTACTTTTCGTAATAGATCATAACTATTAGTGGGCTTTCAATAACCTAGCTAAAGAAAAGATTTAGAAAGAATTCATTTCATAACCAAAAATAAATATTTTTGGTTAAGAGGCTAATAATTGGACCAAAAATACAAAATAATGAGCTCCAGATATTAAGAATAGCAGTATTATTAATAACCTTGCTATTATTAGACAGAAATATGAGTATGCCACGAACCAGAGTATTTTTGGCACATCCCGTATTACATGTCTATTCTGCTGACCAATTTTGTATATATGTTTTTTGCAATTTTTCATATGCACGTGACAAGTGTTGACACCTGTTAGTCCAACCAAGTTACCCATAACGACACTTGAGGTCCGTTGCTTCCACAACCCCCCCCCCCTCCCAACATTTTGCTAAAACCTTCCATAGTATTGATCTCCAGACCTTTACACCACCACCCCTATAGTACGAAGCTCGTATATTTCTGCAAGCAGATGCTAGATGTAGTTGCAAACCCACCTCCCCTAGAGGTAATAACCAAAGGTTCCTGCAGGATAGGTATTCAATGATATCTACCTGCAAGTGGTGGAAAAAGGTGGTGAGCAGAGACATAGAGAGAGGGGCAGGGTGTGTGGAAAATAGAGAGGATCCATCTTGGATTGTCTAGGAATAGTGTTCAACAAGTTGGTCCACTAGGCCTAGCTATAGATTAATGTGCGAGTTTGTTATATTAACATTTTAAAACTGTCTTTTATTTCCCAGGGAGTTTGATCCAGATATTGCCTGAGAAGCCGAGGTCACAGTTCAGTCGATTGGGAAACTTCAAGAGTGAGGCTTCAAAGGAGGCTGTCAGACAGTGCTTTCTGTTCAGCAATCATCTGATTCTTGCTACCAGGTAAGGTCATTGAGTGTGATGGAAGTGTCATAGGTTGTATCAGCAGCAAAATATGTACATAAAAATGTACAAAATTATTTTTCACTATTTCTGCAATCAAAACCAGGCTATCAAAATTGTGATAATTCCAACCTTAAATTCATATTTCCAATATATGGCACATTTTCACCTCAGGTCCACCTCCTGTTGGGCAAGGTCACCTATACATATATGAATTTCCTGTTTTCTGAAGGATTCGTATTCGTTTTGATAATGACCTACTACGTGGACTTATAAGCTCTAAGGTCACATCATTTTGCTTGACATTTCCTGGAATACAGGTCAAAAAAAGGTAAGGTAATCCCAAGTCAAGGCCGCACGTGTCATACAGTGCTGTAAATGCAAGGATTTATTAAATTTATATACCTCATCAATGCAAGATGATACTGTAAGTCTTCTTTTTGAAAAGGCGAGTACCCAACTTCATTCAATCCATTAAAACCCAGTGCAGTAAATCAGTTGAGATGTTTACCTCGTTACTTGCTAATACCTGAGTCTATGAAATTGTATGGTATTAGACCAGTTATGAGTTGCCACGTGTAATCACCTGACTTCGCATGGTGATTTATAAATAAAATGAAATAGGCCACAATAGCCATAGATGAGACACTAAACATTTTCAAAAACCATAAATTTTGAGTTTTTAAAATCAAAAAGTGCGGTTTTCGAATTTTGTCATTGAATCAACGGTATGTAAGACGTCAGTGTGCAAAGTTTCAGCACTCTGTAACACATATGCCAATCACTGTCTACAAATGAACCTAACCTACCCAACATCAGTTTCGCGCATGTTTACCATACTTCCTACTGTTTCCACCTGTTGACGTCCACCAATTGTAATGATCATTATTTCCAGGACCACCGCGGGTCGCCTTCACCTGGTGCCCAACATCGGTAAAGTCCCATTGGCTGATGCCACCTTGATTGAAGACCCTGGAGAGCATTATGTGAACAACGAGGAGGATGGGGACTCTTCCGGTTGCTCCTCTTCCAGCCAATCCAGCGACGCGGCTCAGCAAGGAGGAAGTGGAGGAGCAGGTGGGGCCTCCTCTTCCTCTGCAGCTGGGGCAGGTGGTGGAGTATCCACTGGGGGTATCTCCATCTCCTGTCTGCCCAATCTGCAGTTCAAGATTATAGTTGACCTCAAGAGTGGAAGCAGTCCGGTCACTGTGTGTCTGGTTGCCACATCTGCTCAGGAGAAAGCGGCTTGGATCTCAGATATTAGCCAAGTATGTGACTAGATTTAATTTATGTTCGATCTCACCCCATATGGCACGATCTCATCCCACCTGGCACGATCATACCCCACCTGGCAGTCTGGCACAATCATACCCCATCTAGTACAATATCACCCCGTCAGGTACAATCTCACCCCACCTAGTACGATCTGACCCCCACCAAATACAGTATTCGTCATATATCGAGGCAACTGCCAGCGACATTTTTCGAAGCGGCAGAAGAAGGAATCGAAGATAAGCATATACTTACAAGCCGGGCGAGCAACATTCCTTCTTCTGCCGCTTCGGAAAATGTCGCTGGCGGTTGCCTCTATATATGACCAATACTGTACGATCTGACCCCCACCTGGCACCATCTCTACTCATCTGGCACGATCTCTACTCATCTGGCACGATCTCTACCCATCTGGCACAATCTCACCCCATCTGGCACAATCTCACCCGACCATAATCTCTACCCACCTGGCACAATTTCACCCCATATCGTACAATCTCACCCCACCTGGCACGATCTGACCCAGTGGCGGATTTA
>JYFJ02002802.1:8382-50590 GCA_000934665.2 Catajapyx aquilonaris
CTCATAAGGTCGCTCCCATTTTGAGAGTTGTCAGTGGAAATTTCGTAAGGTATCCCGGAATCTCATTACAATTCTAAAACGCTGTCGTGTTCTTGGACCCAGTTTTTCTCTGGCACTAAAAAATGCGCGTATGGTGCGAGAGGGGTTTTAAAAGTACGCAGTGCCGTGGGGAAAGGGCAAATGGGATTTCCCGCCATGTCGAGCCCAGTGAACGTCCATTTCCTCCTGGCCAAAAAACCCCTGTCGGTGCCCCTGATGGGGAACATCCCCCCACTTCCCTCATCACCTCCCCAAGGGTTCAAATTCCTGGCTACAGACAGCTCACTCGCCAGCATATTGGATTTTTTTCTCTTTCTCTCTCTCTACCCCACCCACCCACCCACATGTGTGAATGTGTCGCCTGTTGTCCAATCCCAATGCTTATAAGACGCGGTTAATTACTTAACTTTCATTATAACTGTCCCCACCCTATTTCAATTCTTGATTGGTCGCCGTTGACGCGCGGAATAAATAATGCGCAATTGAATTTGACGAGCGAGAATATCTGAATACCCAGTGGGGGAATTTCAAATGGGCTTTTCAAAGTTGACTAGCGAATGTGTTAAAAAAATCACGTATTCCCCTCGCAAATTCATTCCGCACCCTGATTTTAAATGCCTACTCTTTACTAACCGATTTTTTTGTCCATTCACTAAAGGTGACTAATAGTGACCGAACAGTGATTCGTGAAAATACTGCCACACCTGAACGATTCCAAAATCTGGCAAGTATGACCTTTAAAAAAACCTGTAAAATTGTTCTAAGTCAGCACAATACTGCCAAAGACCGGATCAATACGAACTAAGACACCGGATAATACCAGCACTGGAAATACCTCCTGTAAACTTTCTGGGCTGAAACATGGAAGCAGACTGGTACACCCGGATTGGCAAAATAACCGACTCAGACTAACCCTCCTCCATTCCCTTCCCAATCCTTCCTCCCCCCTTTCCCTTCCTATTATACATAATTGGATGTCGGATTCGAAGTACGGGGAAACGCCGTATTACCCCCTCCCACCATGCTTCATTAAACATAAAGGTGGGCAGGTTGCTGAAATTCCAACTTGTTCCAACTCTCGACGTTCGTTGCCAGCGCTTTTCCGGAGAGCTGGGTTTCGGTTCATTGCCAATCTAGCGAGTTGAAGCTGCAGATGAAGCTCGAGGTAAGGATACCATGAGAATAGGGGGGTTACAGTACAGGACAAGAGAAAGTAGGATTAGCCAAGGATTTTGAGGAACACAATCGTTGTCACCACCTTGTTACTTTGTATGTGTACCAGGGGGAGATTGGCAAGACTCAGGATTTTGAGAGAACCTCCAACTGAATGAGGTGCTAGTTTGTGTGGTTGGGAGAATAACGTTAAGGAATTGGAATTACAAGGGGTGTGTGATTCGTCCCTAAAAGGAGCTGGGGGTACGTGCGGTGAATTAATTCCGGCCCCTGGGATTGTGCCCTCGTGACGAGGCACACAGTGAGGGCCTATTTATAGGGCGGCTATTGGGCTCAAATTATGGCGGAGCGGATGTATGCTGATCAGACATTGGAAGGATAGGAGCTGGATTCTAAGCCAAGTCGGTTCTGAAGAAGGTTTTAACTCGAGTAAGGAGTTTCATAAATCTTTCAATAGATATATGTGCATCTGTCCGCGGTGAGCCATCAGCAGTGTGCAGACATCTATGTGAAACATACGTGGACATCTGCCAAATTTTGGAGGGGTTCACTAGTATTAAATGTATAAAAAATAATCCCTAAGCAGAATGTGAGCAATGGGTGCACACGCCCAAGTTACTGAATTAGTCCTAAAATCACGTCGCATTTAAGCAACGAGCCGTTGCAAAATCTCGGAAGAAAAAACAGTCAAAAAGCAATTCGTCAGTCGCTTATCTTGCCGACCAGAGATAAGATTCCGGGATTTATTGCCGCAACAAAAAAGTTCAGAATAGCTCTGCAAATAAAATAAGGACTTGGAGCCCTCCTTTTTTTAAAAGAAAAATATCTACTGCAAAGTGTCACGAGAGCTGCAACGGTTTCCTCAAGACTCACTTTTTGAATCTTAGTCGTAACTTCCAAGCCCTGCATAGCACGAGTAGGTTACGACCCATTGTTTGTCACCAAGAATAGTCTTCCAAAAAAAGTGAGGGTGTGGAGAGGAACCCAGTCCTAAATTTTGCCTTCCTATATTTTTGTTGTTGCTTTTCCGACCCCCCAGTTTTTTTTTAAAGAAAACTCTTGTCGACGCACAAACTTCCAACGTTTTCTGGACTACTTCATCACCGACTCTTGGCATAAATTAATGTAACTTTTGCTGTCCCGACGCCTCCCAACCACTCTTTCCAAGCCTTTCTTTTTGAGGCAAAATACGCCTCTAATTTTATTCCATCTCCCTTATGTGCCATGCAAGTTTCCTTCACTCGCTACTTTTTTATCTAACAGTTTTTTTTTCTACCCTCCCTGAACCCTGAATGCGAAAGTGTGATAAGTAGCTGCGGCCAAGTCAAGAAACAAGAGAGTATATCACCTCCTGTGCAACGTTGGCAAAGTCTGAGCTTTAAATGGAAAACCGGGTACAATCTCAACTTTTTCGGAGAGGCGGGTTGGGGATGTGAAATACCACGGCATTTCCATACAGGGCTCATTTGCAGCCCGAATTAGGAACCGTGTCTGGAAGACATGGTTGACACACCCCCCGAAAAAGACGGAGAAAAAAAATTCCAAAGTGCCCATAACTCAAGATCGTCGGGGACCCTTTATCACAATTGCCCGCGTTAGAGCGTCCTCATTTCATAATGACGCAGATAACGTAGATGTAATAGCAAAGGCGTGATGTGGGTGGGTGAGCCGCCTGCAGAGAGAAAAAGAACAGCTGTCTGATGGTAACGATCCGAGGGTTATTTGCACTATGAAAAAAAATTGGTGCAAGTACACGGTGTCAATACACTGGACATTGAATTATTTAGTCATACTCAAGCTGATTTCAAAAATAATAATTGATATTCGACTGGGACAGTTAATAATGATTGTAGGCAAATTTCAACATTTGTCCAAACAACACCGATCAATTGTTGTATTAAGTGAAATTGTCTGGGCATTGTGCATATCTGGCCATATTGAATTTCAGACTGTTGACAGATCCATCCTGTTGCAATAATGTCAGGTACCAATGACTAGAATCCGGCCATTTTGAACTATACACAAAAAGACAGTGGAAATTGGTCTGATGGAAACAATTCCCCCACATCTCTTTTTTCCCCCTGCCCCCAGTGGCAACAGGCACACCCAATGATCCCATTTCCCGATAGCCCCCATCGGGCAAAACACCAGGGCGACGCCTACCTTCCGTGGCCACAATAAATAGATCAAACCGGATATCCGCTCCGCCCATTGCTCCGAAAATGCAGCCAACTATTCAACACATGAGGGTGGAAACTACTAGTCTCATTGCCAAATACGGCAACTCTGGATCGTTGTCTGGCCCCCTACTAGACGAGGGGAACCTTCTTCCATACTAAACTTGCCTCCCCCTCCCCTCCCCTCCCTTACACCATATATATAGTCCAATCTGGCCAATAGGGGAACGCCTGAGATAATTTTTCATATTGCTCCCCTAAGACTCGGAATCTGATGCAATCAGTGGGTTTTCTTAGGGGTGGCTGGCTGGTTCGATACCGTTCACTCTGGGCAGGAGTGAGATAGGTCCAGGAAGAAGCTGAGTTGGGTACTAAAACCATGCCCAACTCGCTGGGACATAACTTGACCAGAAATAATTTAAAACTAGAAAAACCCTCGACAGCGAACGAATGAATAGTTCTCCCTCCCAACCACCAGAGGCGGTGTCTCCACCCATTGCGCATGCGCGTAACGGGGCCAATCTGAAACGTCGCGGTAGCAATATGAGGCGGTACTACAGATAATAATTCACACGTTCCACTTGGTCATGATTCAGATATTCGTCAACATCAATATTGTGTGGTCCAAATCAAGATGCCGGATTTTTCCGGGCATAACATACACATCCCGCTATCACTTCCTGGACGTCGGATTGTCACTCAGGTTTCATCCGGAAAAAGCGTACAGGTTGCATTACCCCTACCCCCCCCCCCCNCCCCCCCCCCCTGCAAGATGAAAGCGCTCCAAAATGGCAGTTAAAATTCAATCACCAAGCCCGCATTTTGCGTGTCAGCCCGACAAAACGGCGACACTTGACATTTAATTGACACCCTACCGCACTCGATGCTCTGTACGTATTAGCGCTACTTCATGTCCCCAGAGTTGAGAGACATCCAGGTTAAAGCGTATTGACACACTCACCTATAACCCTATCGCATGCTGGAAAACGTGGCAAGTGTTGACAGCTTGATCGTCATCCAATGGGAGGCCTCTGGTACAAAAAAAACTGTTGAAGTTTTTGATTCGTCCCGGACAGTCCCACACCAGCTTTGTGTCCCCTAAACTGACCTTCTCTGAACCTAGCGCAACACTGAACCCAATCCGGAGGAAATGCGATTAGGGGGAAAAGGCCATCCTATACACTGTCTGTCCTACTTGCTTCCACCCCTCCCCCCAACTCTCGTCTTGAATTAGGAGAAACACCGTTGGCAGTTAATTAATTACTTTCTCAGGACAATCGGAGCCCTCCGGCACATCTTCCCTATTGTGAGGCAAGTTCAACAATGGGCGCCTGGAGATCGCAACAGTATTGATCTCGCCAAGAAGCAAACTTGACCATGGTGAGTCATACTAGAATAGTGGGACGAACGTGCACGGCCGTCTCCGAACGCTTCCGACCGCATCCGATAAGTCCCGAGAATACCCGATCGCTTCCGACTGCGCCCGACTGCTTCCCATCGCGTCCAAGCGCGATTGACCCCATTTGCTCGCAATTACATGTCGTGTTCTCTGATTCCGACATCTGCTACACGTCTTTTCCGCAAGCTACGCGTACGGACGCCGAAATCCCCGTCTCTCTCCATGAAAAGGGTTTAGTGGCCTCCTCGCCTGAGCTGCTTAGCAGTTGCCGAGTATCTGGAGCTCAGCAGAGTGCTTGGGCAAAATCGCACGACGTGTCATTAACACCAGGGGCAGAAAAGGTGTGGGAGAGACTCCTGGAAGTTGTAGCATAAAAGCTGGTTGGGGGGAGGAGGAAGGTTATAGAGCCCTCCCTAGAGCCAAGGGGGACACTCTACGAATCGATACTCTCTCACGTCTACCATGCAGAACATTGGATGCAAAGTGGGATGCAGCCATTCCAGGATAACACAACTGACCACTCGGCTTGATTATGCCGGGTAAATGCCTCCTGGGAAAGAGCAGGGGGCGGATTCAATTCAAAGGGAGGGGATCTCGATGGTGGTATGGGTCAGAATCGGAGTGACCGCTGATAGAGACGGAAATCAATATGTCTCGTCCGACGTTAGATTGCACTATCGCTCGAGATCTAATGTGAGGTTAAGCGCATAAGGTACTATTGAGCCGGCCGATGCCGACCGCTAATATTTTATGGGAATCGACAATAATGGCACACGCAGACTTATCTGTTACGTGTGCATGGTTATTTGCCTATTAGTGTGCCAGCACATAGTACACATAGTTACAAGAGTGTCAACTGGTCCTACACCAATATTGCTATGCAGGTGACGAACTAGAAAACGGGTATTACGTTGATCTTAATTACAGTAGCGACGTCCATAAAAGACAGCATCTATCTAGACAGCTCTATTCCCGGGCGAGGAACTAAACTTGTTAAGTTTTAGGTAACTTAGAAGGGTTGGAGGGATGGTGGGGGGGATAAAGTCGGAATTTAATCACGCGACCGCCAACTCTTCGTCCCGATCAAAATACATAGGCGAAATGGGTGGGCTGACAGTTACGCTTCCTGCCTGCTGGGGATAATCCAATTACCTCTCTCTAGCCTCCGGGAGAAACGAATATATAGACCAACTATGGGCGCTTGCAATCGATGGCAGAATATGACGTCAGGAAATCTTTTTGCATAAAATTGTTGCGCATTAGCATGGTGGGGAAGGGGGGGGGGGGGTTAAGCAGGTTAATTCCAACTCCCTGGCAACCTCTAGGTCTAGAAAATTCCTTTTCCTTCCCTAATAGCCATCCGATCCCGCAGGAATCCAAGTCCATGGGGTTCCCATCCCTAATAGGCTTACATCCCATCTCTTGTCAGACCAGATCCGGCCTCCACCACCCCATCAAAAAATAGCGGATTCAATACCACCACGAATATAATGGTATGCACACGGTGCCCAATTTCAGGACGACCCATATGAAGGTCCATGCCCTTCCACCCTGCTGATCACTGCAATTACCACTCTAGAGGTCAAAGTTCGTTCAACCGAAGCCTTCCCCGGTAATTGCAGCACACTTCCGGAATGACCCTCCCAATTTTCTTACGCAGGATCATTACTTTGACTTGCCGAGGACCCCTATTGTTTCAAAGTGGGCGGGCAGGCAAATTTTCTTGTTTTTTTGCGATGATGGCCGGATGGACGGTTGCCCACCGATGCGTTCGACGTGGTGGGTATAAAGGAGCCTAGGTGGTGTGTGTGCGATGGGTAGGTGTCACGCCTGCTTCCCAGATTACATCGGTGAAGTAATTTTACGCCGGCTTTACGGCCAACACCTTCCCACCGGCTCATAAAAGGAGACGGGGACTTTGCCTTTTTTGACCCCCATGAATATACGGTAGGTCCAGGTATGACGCTAGGCCTATTGAGACCACGTGGAGCTAGGCCTACTAGCTCCTTGTGTACACCTCCCAGCAAAAATCCAGGTAAATGACTTCCTTTCCAGGGTGGGGCTAGCTAATTGTGATTTCCATCGATTGAACCCTCCCTCCCCATACCCCATTTGGGTGGGTGGGTTTGGGTGGCAGGCTAGGGAGAGGGCATAATGACTTCACATCCGCTCCGCCAATTTCGATTCGCGGTGGGAAGAACAGCGCTTTCCCGTCAACGGATACAAAACCCACTCCATGCATCTTCCTGACAGGTCCCCGTCCCTGGGATTCACAATGGACTTTTTGTGAGGGTAGGAAAAGTAGTAGGGTGAGGAGGAGGGGGGTAGGACGCACACCATCTCTCTGATTGGAGGGAGGACCACGCCCTGAAACCCATTTCCGGTCAGCAAGTACCGGTGGATGCGAGTGTGGTCGCGTGACTCCCGGAGACGATCCGATCTGTCATGGTTAAAGTGGCGGGGTTCACATGGGCGTCGTTGTCTTTTTGAGTTGTTGGGATTTTGATTTCTCTGAGATCGATATGTAATGGACCTAATGCTCAATAAATCAAATATCGTAAATCGATATAACAAATATTTACAGACACAATTGGACGTCACGAATATTTTTGATATATCACAATTTTAAGAATATTTTTTTTAAAAGTTATATTTAGATTGTTTTAAGATTTGAAGGCAACAATGTTGACGTCTTAAGACCATATAGATTCTAAATGCTGCGGCATTGAACACAAACTGCTGAATGGTGCTGATTGGTGAACCCACTCGTCAACAACTTAAGACAGCGATCCCAGTATGAACCTGGTGGGATCCGCACAGTGAGATCAATACGCTTTTTATCCGTAAAACTGAGAAGTGATGGACGCCCGTTAATGCAGCATCCGCACCATTATTCACATTCGTATTCACATGAGCAAACGTGATGGATTTTCCTGTTAAGGGACAGGCACTTCCCTCCAATGATTAAAGCATGTAATTTTGCATTAATCAATCCCCGATCTCTCTCCCTCGTTATGGACCGTTGAAGAAGAGCTAGGGGGGATGGGCTCAGACTGGGAGGGTTAGATAGATTCGAAAAAACGAATAAAGAAAAGAAAGAAAATAAACGTAAAAAGAAGGAAAGGGAGGCAAAATCGTAACTAGCGGAACACTGTAGAGAAACAAGGCATTAAACTTTTAGTTAATTGCCGTTTCGCTCTATCAATATTCAGCAAGCTTTCCGCATTCCTGCTTTTAGTTCAAATTATCCACCGGAGGAAATGCTGCGTGTAACGTCCCTCAAGGCAAAACGGAAGCCACAAACTTGTATTTTCCCGTACTTATCATTCGACGTTGGAATTCCTCCGACCAACAGCAACAACAGACTTAAAAAAGTTTTTTTCCCCCCCAAAATCGGATAGCGGCAATATTTGTGGGCGGCAACCATTGTGCTTGGCCCACCCCTTGATAGGGAAACGCAATATTGTGTTGCCGAGTTTGGAGTAGCAATTCCGGTCCTTCGAGGAAAGAAACAATATCTTGTTGTCGGGAAAGGAGAGAAGCAATTCCAGTCCCTGTCAAATGAATGTCAACTCGGAACATTGCGACTTGATAAGCGCCGAATCGATATTCAAGTCCTGTCCTCTTTTTTTATATATATATTCCGTCTGCTTGTCTTCACACTCCGGTTTTTTTTATCGCCTATATTATGGAGGATTCTTACTCCCCGATTTGCTTGGAGAAAGTAAGTCTGATTTTTCGACAGGGTGTTGACGAAATCTCAGCGAAATTCTACGAATTCTGTGAATGAACTTTCAGGTATGCTATTTATTTACGAAAAAAATCGCAGAATACGATATGAATAATCTCTCCTGCCACGTTTGTCAGATTGTGTTAAAACCGGTTGAAAAGCAAATAAACCGACCTAAAATTTCCCGGTAAGTCAGAAATGTGCCGATAAGCTTCAAGTCATGGGAAAGTACAATCAGACGAACCTTGACCATTCTTTACCCAACCATTTCCTCCCGTCCTCCCCATATCTAGAGACCCAGTGCGTCATTGTAGTCTACGGTCATAAATCTACTTGGTCTTATCGACACGTATGAAAAGCATGCCTTTTGTCGCTTCCTACATTTTCTAGCTACTAGCAAAACGGGTAAAGGTTTCCCTGGCCCTCTTTTGTGGCCTATGAAAATAAAGCGCTGTTCCGTCTCGGGGGCTACCATTGTATCTCGGTGCTGCTTCCACTTGGTTGACAGTATACAACTGTAGCAGTAAAAATAATTCATTGCAGTTGCATAATATACGGGCTAGCGAGGGGGGGAAGCGAAAATATACAAGGGGGGGAAAACTGGTAGAAAAAAAATATTCCCAGTGAAGGAAGCCGCTTTTTGCCAGCAGATAAACATTTGCGGACGGTTTTGTAATGTTTGCTTTTGGTTGACTAGCTAGGTGTTACTGGTTATTTACATGCCCCTCCTCTCTTTTTTTGTATATTCAATCCCATGCAGGGTAACTGGTGACATTTTTGCCCCTATCCCCAGGTAAACAATGTTCCATTGTGCTCGGATTAGTGTGTTCGTTTTGCTTAAAAAGTATGCACAAAGAGCCACCAACATATCGGTACATGCCCCGCTAATTTTGAATTAGACATTCCCTCCCTAACCCTGTATGCTCCCCCCCCCCCNCCCCCCCCTCAAAAAAAAAAGTCTGCAGAAATTCTCCAAAAAAGCACAATCCCTCTAGCTGATGAGCTCTTGGACTGCCAACACGGCGCACGGAAAATGCCTGCTTACCCATAAACCTCCCTTCAAATTAAAAACCCGGGGATCACACAATCGATATTTTCCCGCCGGCTTTTTTTTTTTACCACCCACCCACCCACCATAGCTGCGCACTTGAAATGGGCGTCTATGGTATTAGTCGAGGCCCCCCCATAGTCAGTCCTGACTTTCGGACTGAAAACGAATGCGATTTTTCCCAGGCCCAGTTTTAATAAGGACTTGGAGGTCAATAAAAAAAAATTCTTCAAGTAATTAGCAAATTTTTTCCGTGTGCAACTGACATGCTACATTTCGTCAGACTGCAGGGGGTCTTACGGTTTAAATCAGGTGACACGATTTTTCAATCAAGAAAAACCGTTCCAATCTTTTTTCCCAGAGCTGCTGATTCGTGGTGTATACGACGTAAGTATGCGACTTCAGCATATGCTTTTTGGTGAAACGAAGCGTGTAAGCAGGGGGGCATTAATTAAAACGTTGCTAGCAAGCATTATATGTGTACTTAAATTACTGCTGAAATATTCGGATATTTTTATTCAAATTTACATGGGTCATTTAGTCTGTATGATTAATGATCCCACACTTATTGTAATTAAATTCCTCAATTAGTAACACATGATCTACGCAATTGCAATCCAAAAGAGAGACGTCGCTCAATTAAATAGCGTGACGATGTTGAGTGAGAAATCCTGACCCCTTCTAATAATGAGTAATGATGGCCGGTGCAGGACCTCCTTTTGATACGGCCCTGATTACAAATTATCCAGGAGGTAAACGATACAAATCCCCGCGGTGCACGAATCCTCAGACAATCTTTCACACTATCTATCTATATACAAAAAAAAAAATCCCTGTGGGAAAAACCGTGTCCCCGTTAACAATCCGTTTTTTTGTTGTTTTTGTTGCGGTGTAGATTGAAGGTACAAAATGCGAGTGCGGAAATGTCAGTTTGGCAACTCCACCTTCACCTGATAAGGGTCGGGTACCTGGCGAAAATAATGGCAGGGGGGCGTCCTTTTTCGTGAGGTTCACGTGAAGGAGGGGGGGGAGGGGGTAGAAACTTGTTTACTTGGGCTGTCAGGTGAATCCCCAACATCTGCCAGGGGTGTGGCTATTCACCACCCACCACCCACTTAATATGGTTAAGTGTAAAAATTTATTTTCCACCTAGTAGTTCAGTACAAGTGAAATTGACATTTAACAGTTATTTTGACATATACCAGAAAAAATGTGAGGGTTTTTCAAGTTTAAAAATAATTTTGACAATGTATGGACATATCAGGTGCGAATCTATCTGCTTTAAAAAAAAATCGCTTTAACTTTTTAATTGCTGAGAGCTCCCATTTTTTTTCCTCCAGCATGCAGATAGGTGGTATATAAAAAGGGAACTGAGCTGTGAACACGACTCTGCTCTTAGGGGCGTGGATATCAGGGCATCTCATCTCTTGTGGGAGATGTGTAATCGGTTACTGGATGAGGAGGACCCGGGCCCAATCTCGTTCATCTTCATATTGCTCACTCTCTCACATGCTTTTTCCACGCTCAGGAGGAAACCACCTTTGGCGGAGAGGAAGAGGAAAAATGTTGGTCCAAAGAGCAGCATATCTAGAGGGTTATAGAATATGTGGGTGGTATATAACTTACGAGGTGAGGGCCGTCCAAAATTGGTCAGGCGAGTCCAATCTGCAAAGAGATGAGGAAGGATATTACTATTTGTCAAGAGAGACGAGTACAATGTGAGCCAAAAGTCACTTCAGAATCGTGAGGACGGGCGGGTACAACAATAGAACTGGTTTTGCCACACTCGGCTGGCGTGAGAATGAACTACATGCCCCCCCTTTTGCCAATTGAAAAAAAAAACTCAGTACAGGGTGTACACAAATATTTGTTTGAACAATGTAGAGCAAATGTCGGAACGGTTCTGTAATAAGAGAGGAGGATGCTTCGGGAGGAAATTGCAGTGAAAACATTAGGTCCAAGTAATCACTGTCATTATTCAGTGCCGGAGGGGGCAATGCATGCAACGGCAACAGGGGGTATGTTCAATCTTAATTTGCCGTGCTTCCTCATCACGGTCCTCGAGTCTCGTTCCTTTCACTGATTCGAGACTTGAACGCCAGAATGTCAGTCCAACTTTTCATAGACTCATATAATCCTTTGGGATCATGGCACACATCCAGTTGCAAAATAAATTAGCGCATTAAATAAAAAAAGGGGGGGGGGGAGCAAACTTACAAGGAGCATTGGGAACCGCCCAAGTTTATCCTCAGGGCCTAAGGGTTTTCGCATGCATAAATTAGAAGGATAAGCCACCGCACTGTATTGCATTATATACCCAGTACATGCCTTGAATTACAAGTTGGCCCCTTTAAAAAAAAAGACGGTTCCTTTTGGCGGTTT
Organism: Catajapyx aquilonaris; assembly: GCA_000934665.2. Classification (NCBI taxonomy): domain Eukaryota; kingdom Metazoa; phylum Arthropoda; class Diplura; order Dicellurata; family Japygidae; genus Catajapyx; species Catajapyx aquilonaris. The sequence continues at coordinate 20,331 of JYFJ02002802.1, forward strand.
TGTCAAACTGAAGCTGAAGATACCTTCTCTTTTTTGATTACATCTACCCGCTTTTTTTGGTTTTTTTTGTCGTTTTTTCCCCTCTCTGTGATACGAGAGGGCACTTAATTAACCTGAAATTTACGCATCGCAATTGCGCTTATCGAGGCAATAATTCACACTTTTATCGGGTGGTGCCTGGGATGTACGAGCCTGGAATTGGGATCTGCGCTGGAAAATATATAAAGACTGATTTAGCGGAAATTCGGCAAGCGTGATCCCTGGGTTTGGAGAGAGGGGTGGTGGGTATGGGGTATATGGGGGTATGGGAGGGAGAGAGAGAAAAAAAAACGCAAAACCAACCCACCACTCTCGCCGGAATTGAAGCTTGATTTTCGGTCGATAACACACTCGCTGCGTAACACGCTGGCGTTTACTGGTAATAACCCCATAAGCATTCAATCACCAAAACCTAATAGGGGAAACCTGTTTGATTTCTGTCCGTGCAACGCGCGTCGCTACGTAGCCCAATCGAAAATGTCGAATTAATCCGTCCGACATGGGAATTGCACTATTTATGACGCATACCCCCCCACCCACCCAGCCTATTCTATTTTAATAACTAGTTCTCGCGCCGATTATACCTAGGAACAATGTTTGGATTTTCCTCTCTACCATCGGGCGAAAATTGCGAAAAACGCTTCCTCAATAAAGTTCTTTCATGCGAAAACGGCATTGTCACGATACGGCAGCATTGCGGCACAATCCATTTTTCCGGTCAAATCTGTATGTTCCGACTTGGTAGACGGGACCACTTTTTTTTCCATGAGCAGGTGAGAGCATGGTCGAAAATTGGGCAATTGTTTGCCGAAATGGTACAGGTGTGGTAGAGGATAGGAGAAGGGTTGCTGACAACGGGATGGGGCCGTGACCAAGTGGAAAATGCGATCACGGTGAGGCGTGACCATCCAGGTCAGGCAAGAAGGGGGCCGCTCCCAGAGAGTGAAGATCATTCAACGTGGCCCGATCCAGCGACTACACCCCCTTGACAAAGTGGCACGAATCAGGGTCCACGCACCTTATTTTTTTTAAGCATGTGTGCAACCATCTATTACCAAAAAGACAAGACGTCTCTCTTAACAGCGCCTCCAGCACAAAAAGCGGCTGAAATTTGAACTGACTGAAGTTGTTCGCCAATGTGACGTCACTGTTGTCCATCACAGGCGTTGACAGTGACATGAGTTGTCGCTTGCAAATTTACACCGGCGGCTACCGGTCTGCGGCATATCCGCTATTGTCTCGGGTGTTTTAGCGACGACGCCCTTAATAGCTAGCCCCGTACAAGGTGACCCATAAATCTTTACGAGGTACACACGCCCATCAGTGGCTCCGTCGTAGGTATATCCGAATTGGTATAATCTTAGATCTAATTTTACGAGCTCCATAGTTGAATAAAATGTGCGTCTGGTAAGTGTCGTGACAACCGGATTTTTGGAGAGAGGTAAAGCAGAGCCCTTGGGAAGCCCTGCATGTGTGTGGTTCGCTATAGGATGATGGCATGGTGAAGTCGAATGGGAAGGGGGGGAAAAGACACCTCGGCATCTCCATAATCCCTTCCGAGTTCCGCCCCGGAACATTATTTCCAAGTTGGAGGACAGGCAAAGCCTGTTTATGCCCGGAACCCTTTTATAATATTGTGAAAGCGCGAATTCTTGGCGGGATACGAGCGCTTAATACATAAAACGCTTCGAAATGGACACTTTCAGGATGAAGGAGACGGCTCCGAGCTTCCTTATTCCCCATTCGACATTCCGTGTTTCTTGGCGACGGCACAGCTCCAAGTGAGTAATAGCGTCTTGGCCCTTCTCCTCTTATACCATAAGCCTCAGTCCTAAAGACGCGTATATATTTTGCACATTAATGTTGCACCAGCCAAGGATTCCTTGGCCTGCGTAACCGCTTATTTTTTTTAAAAAGCGTACCGGCGGTACCCCCCTCCACTAAAAGTGGATTAATGGATATGACGCGCGTACTCTTACGCACAACTTCCGGTTACGATTGCCCTTGGGCTACTAACTTGACGCACTGACGTCAAGTGGCGGTACCAAAAATATACCGGCCCGTTCATACTACGGGGCGGGTTCAACTTTGCGGGGGAAGGTGTGTGTATAACCTCCTTTTTCCTGCTGGCTTTGTACTGTACAATGCAGTTTGCATAAACGTATGGAAATGACCCCACACATGACACATTTGTTTTCCGGGGCGGTGTTAACATTGAAAAGGATATATTGTAATTATTCACGGCTGTCAGTTTTCACCTGCGTACATTTTTTTTTTACGGTTTCGTTACGTATGATTTCATATTGCGGGCAGGTTTGACCATGTAGTGAAGTGTGATGTGGGGGAAGACGGTTGGGAAAGGCCAACTCCCAGCCCTGTTTGTCATTCAGGTTGGATGCACTGGAAAGACCTGGTCCATGCATGCTAATCGGGGCCTGCCATCGCTGGCTGCTAAGTCGGAAAAGATACAGGGGAGTACGGCAACTGGCAGCATTCATGTTTCATCATATTTTTTCTCAGACCCAGCCATAAACTTAAGTGTAGGCGGTAATCATAAAGTTTCTGAAGCTCAACTTTTGCGAGGCGGCAGCCAGCAACAAGCAAAGCCTAAACTTTGGCCAAGTTTGTGGTTCCCATTCAATGACCTCTTTGTGCAGGTATCCTCCGTTCTCGCAGGAGTGGGGCTGCTGCATGACAAAGCATGTTTCAAGTGCCTTTGTTTTGCGGGAACAATCATGGCGTTCACAGTATTTGTTCCTTGAGGAACATGGCCGAAATGGTAGGAATAGGATGTCCATTGCCAGCGGGCGATCCGTGGGGAGACCCAACAATGGGGGCTACCATCCGATGCTTCGGGGGGAAATTTTTTAGGTGTTGCCAATGCTGTTTTACATACACCAGTCCATTAGCGGCAGGTCGTAAACTTTGCATACGTCCTTGGAAAAAAGCCTTCTCGGAACCGAAGCCATCGGAATGTGAAGCACATCGATAGCCTAGTACAAACATAGCAACTATTTTTAGTATGAAATATGTCCATATCTATGATTTATAATATTTGGAATAAGGCTGTTATTCACCAATGACAGCACAGAAATCAGTGTAATGTACAGCTCTACGTAATTGAACAAATTATTAAATTTTTACCAGACCTCATTTTTAAATTGTAGTTTACATATCTGCTGTCCCTCATTCATTTCATGCACACAATACTTGGCCATGAATATTTTGACCAATGCGGGTGTGATTCATTCCACCATCACATGCCCAAATACGTCACCAGATCAGCCCTCATATGCGGTAAACATGTTTGCACCATGACGCACATATAATCGGGGGTCCGCAAATTCCCATATTATCTTCATGCTCGGCTGTAATAATGTCCACCGACCCATTCTTATCAGCCTAATTTGAAAGATACAAAGGCGAGTCTTATGACCTCCCCCCCCCCCACAAAGTCTCCCGCCCCCACCTTTTTATCGCGCATTGTTCGCCCAAACTGTAATTGCCACTTTATGCCTTATTAATTACCCCCGATATCCGGCGCCTCCGACTTTGTTGGGTGGAAGGGTGAGACATGCTGGACTGGAAATGTACGTACCTGAAGTGGGGGGTTAAGAAGCCGTAAAACATCAACCCCCCCTCAAGTCCTAAAGGTTGAGTCATCAAAGTGGGTGGACTTTACGACACCTATTGCGCATAAACGATCGAGTAGCTACAAAGGGGTGCCAAAGATGTCCACGTCGCCATCAACCTCTATTATAACCAAATGAACGGGGGTTTGGCTCCCCAAGTTTTTCGCCACCTGGCCCAATATATGCTGGGTTGAGGTCCTTAGGCGTAAAACCGGGCTTCCAACTATAGTTATGGGTCGGGAGGGCCCTGGTTATTGCGTGGCAGTTAATCCCCCAATGGAAGACATTTAGTCGATTATCTTGCAACGGCAAGTACGGCTCCAGCAGTGAAATTCTGCACGCCGATGCAAATTAATACAATGAAGCACCGCCTCCGCCTCTTCCAACAATCGATTACTGGAAGCTGGGAAACGGGGGGGTTGCCAGCACCGCAAGCCTCCCATACCCAGAGTCATAAACGAGGGGTCCAGAAAAGACCACCAGAACGGTAACACAGGGATCAAACAGATTTATCCCCACTTCAGTGGACGCCATTTTGATGTGCTCTGCGGTTGGCAACACTGACGGATTGTGGGAAATGGGGCAACTTTAGGACCGTATGCTTCAAACGGTCATTGCGATCGCTATGGCCCGTTTTGACCATGGAGAAGATGACATATGTTAGGATGGTTGCAGAACGGACAGGATGTGAAACAGCACCCTGTTTGTTGTTGCCGTTTTTGCCCCTCTTTCAACTGTCATCATGCCAAACCGTCAAGTATGCCAAATTAAAACAGTCCCGCTGACAGCCGGGTTAGTGCATTGTCATTGTGTGAGTACCGTACACCCCCATCCTTAGCCATAAGGACGTCAAACATGGTATCCATTCTAAAATTAATCGAGTTTGTTGATATGTACCGTCACTTGTTGGAAGAAGTATCTTGACCCGAGTCTGGGAAGAGTGCACTTGCACCACATTGGCGACTCTAATTGCTTGTAAGCCAACTGCAACGACGGGTTATTAGCCCTGCTTATAACCCCTGTTGTGTACCCATACCCCTCGACATGACGAAGCAGCAGACTGTCGTACCAGACATCCGGGGTTAGCCTCTTCTTTTTCCTTCTTCCTTGTGACTTGACAGGTCCCAATTAATGTTTGGAGAGCATGACGAGGACATAGGGTTATAAAAGTCATGGTAAAGTTTTGTAGTCAGTAACCGTGTTCCTGGGAGGTTGCTAGGGGATTGGTTTTGCAGGCCTTAGGAGCAAGCATAGGGCACAGGTCCAAAAGTACATGATGATTTCCAGACCACCGCAGCAAACGAGGTCGAGAGGAAGTTTGCTTCAACGCGGAATCTCGGATTCAAAATAAAGTTATGAGCATGACAAAACTGAGCCATTCCTCTTTTTTCGGGGGGAGATGGCCTGGAGGTGCATAAAATTAGCGTGAAATTTGTTCCTCGCAGCAAAAATCAATCGCAAAAACTGCACAGCGGCCGTCAGTTGATATGCTGGGTTTCAATGCAGTTGTCCATTGATTTTTAGGCTATTAGAGCGTGTGCGTGTGTGTATTTTTTTTGCTGGAGTTATTCTCTCCGGCAGATACACTGTATGTGGTTTGAGTTTTTTTTTTCTCCGGCTCCCAAATGATTTAGTGCGGTAGCTGCTGCGCTTTGCATGGACTATATCCCTCCAAAACTGAAAGTGACAGATGTGGAATCCTAGTGCATAATGTATACGATAGGCGTTACCAAATGCCAGCGCCCTTTAACGATATTATCGACGTCCACATATGGCTGTATTCACGTATAAGTTCCACTACACTCCACACATAAAATGCCAAATTTTCTTTGACAAAAGTGGACCAATTTTTAGCTCATAGTTAGCAATATTGTGCGTGGGATAATTATTGTTAATTGCTAGTTGTTTGGTAATTACAGGAAGTAGACTTTCAATTTAACATAATATTAGTAAGTAGAAGGCTTAATAATGAGAGTAGCTCCAAAAATAACTAACCATCACATACAGATATCTGTATAATAAATTTTTGTAGAAATTGTAATAAATTTTCAACATTATTGTTAATTTCGTAGAAACTGTCATAAATTGTAATAATCGTAATAAAAAATTGAAATTGTCGCAAATTTTATAATAATCGAACTGAATATTGAAGGTACTGTAGATTTCTGTAAAAACTGTAATAAATTGTGTATGAAGAAAAATAATACAATTTTTGTGATACCATCGCCACCCATGACCCTACCGGGCGACAAATTCTCTCGACGATGTGCCCCGTCTCTGGTACAGCCTCTTCGCCAGCCTTATATCGATTACGCAACTTCCGCCTGCCATTTTGGATCCCACTTTTTTGGCTGTGCCTGTACCCATCCCCGCCGGCGCAAGGTCGTAAAGTGGTAGCAGTGGCAGGAGGAGAAGGGAATGGAGGGGAGATGGAAGTGGGGAGAGTCTGGTGAAATATCCCAGCTGCCGCTTGGGCGCGGTAATATCGTAACGTGAGGGAATGTTTGCCTTTCATCTTTGGAAACGGAGAGGAAGCTTCAACCACAGAAGATTTTTTTTTTTTAAATAAAAAAAATGGAAGGCTGAAGAAATTGCGTCCAGTGTAACCAATACTCGCACGCGCTATATTTTCTTAATTGCCGTGTCGTTAACCGCACTAGGTCAGATTACTCCCTAAAGTAGTTAAAAAAACATGTTGACTTACGCCCGGTTATAATAAGCAGCTCTATAAAACCGGGTGAAAATATCCGGTGTTTTATTATGCAAAGGGCGCCCATTTTTTTCGTTACAAAATTGGCCACTAACAAGTTGGCGTCAGATTGGTGCGAGAAGAGAGATATCACACGTTCAAGTTTGGCACCAGGGGACCCATAACTCTAGGGTTATTACCATATCGTTAGGGGGTAACAGGAGCGGCGATTCCTGACCTTATTAAGCATGTGGAATTACAACCGTCTTACGTCAAGGAGAGGGATAATAAAGCCATTGCAGGCAGATGCTTCAGACCCAGCTTTCCAATAATGGTATCAATTATATCCATCAAGTCGGCAAATGCGATCCTCCGGTTCCGTCTGATAATCGCGGCTTAGTGAAATGAAGCCCAGAGCTCTTTTTGAAATGGGGGGAACAGTTGGGGGGAGAAGCAATTACATATTCTGTTAGGGTGGTGGAGACGTTTGTCTTGAAACGGGTTGGTGGTTTATGCACTTTATGGGTGGCCCCATGCCACCAGGTAGCATATTTCACACCTTTACGCCTGTGAACGCTCATAATAAATAACACCACCAGATAATACCCGACTTTTGCATCTTAAAATACAGATCCTTTAAATGATTATGGCCGTGCCATGTTTAAAATTGAATTCGAGGCTATCTGAAACATAATTTAAAATATTATCCGAGTAATGACAAGATGCGAACGAATCAAAAAGTAATTAACAAATCATTGGATGTAATGCTTTACCTAGGGATGAATTTCAGTTTAAACGACACCGACTCATTTCAAGTGTAAGTGCGCTTAATCAAGTCGAAAACCTTTTCTCCAGGGCGAGGAAGTAAGCCCCTGCTGACAGAGCCGGATTTTATGAACACTTTGGTTCAGATCTACCCAATCCCTATGCGGACTTCAGCTCCTTCTTTCCATCTTCGCATTACTATTTTCGCCGCCTTTCCTCCCCCCCAAAAAATTTTTTTCTTAGGAATAGGAATTTCACAGTGATTTACGACACCTCCACGAAAATTACTCGTGGACCCCACCGAAAACTTTTAAAAGTCCTGAGTGAAATCCCGGAAAAACTTAGAAGCTAACATCGTACAGGAAGTAGTTTTCTCTTTATTTTTTATTATTATTTTTATGTATTATTTGGTGGGTGGGATTTTTTTTTTTTTCGAAGAAGGAAACCGTGCCGACGTCTCACCAACCCACGCGCCTCGTAAATCATCTTCACCTGCATTTGCTATGGTTAACGGGTTCCATAAACTATTTTATGGCGGGTGCGGAGTAAAAGGGGAGCCTGGGTCTGTTCTTCGACCTCCTTGTGCCCTTTTTTTCCCCTTTTTTATCTCCTCTTTCCAACCCCTCCCCTCCACCCCCCTTCTTTTTTCTCTTCCGGAATAACCTCCCAGAGTTCGAGGTCTCTCCTTCAGCGATCGTACCACGAAACAGCATACAAAACAGTGGACATAAAAGTAGGTTAGTGGTATGCTCAATGTTCTGTGATTTGAATCAACCGCGCCTGAATAAAATGTCAACGCCATCTGTCGCCCACTGTTGTCAACTGCCATATTTTTTTTTACTTGAACATTACATGCATGAGACGCTAAAAATCTTCAGACCACCCTGTAGATGATTTTCTAATGCAGGTGGCTCGTAAAACCTGTAATTTTCTACGCGTTGGGTCAGCGGCCTTCGCCAGAAATACTGTGAAGAAAATTTTTGTGTATAGCCAATCATTTTATGGCCCGCTTTTAAGTGGAAGCCCCTTCCCATATTTTTTTTCCTAAGAATTGTGTTTCCAGATCGCTCACACCTCATTTTTTTTCTCTCCATCCCCATACCCCCACATCCAACACGGCGCGACTTTTCACACAAGGTTTATTACCCATAACACTGAATGTTTTTCTAAAGAGATTTGACATGCCTTGAATACCTCGTTTCCACCTAGTCACTACAGTGCTTTTGAGACCAACTGAATCAAACAAAAAAAAATTGTGTGGGGGGTTGTCCACCGGTCTTGGCATTGTCGGCGTGTCAAACACCCGTGCCTTTTTTGTGTCATTTTCATCGGCTGGTTCGCGATTTCAAGGGAAAAAAATAACTAGAATTCCACGAGGGTATGGAATATGTAACTGGAGGGGTGGAAAAAAAAGCTTTTTACCACAGTTTGGCCATTATCCGCATTTTGGTTCCAACTATGGAACCAGCCACATACTAGGGAAAAGGTACGGGGTACTGGGGTACACAAATGTGTTTTGGCCAATTGGAATTGCCAGCTCGTGCTAAAAAGGAACTTGCATCGAGGGTGTAGTTTAATGGGCATTATTATTTGGGCTGGGTCATAAACAAGCGCCTGCCGGATATAGTACTTTTTGTGGGACAAAAGAGGTGCTTTGGCTGCTTACTCCCATAGGATGAATAGACATTTTGTGACCCAAAAATGCTTGATTTTCTATAGGTTTAAAGTTACAGCTTTGTCGGCTCGCAGGTGAAGACATTCAGGATCGATATACTGTACATGAATCCCACAATTTAGAAAACCAAATTTCATTTGAAATTTAAAATGCCCGTTGCATACGTATGTCACGCAATATTTAATGTCTGATGGTTATTCCAATTTTCTGGCATGGACAGTGCTACAACAATTCAGAAAATGTCCATGCACACCTGGAGCATCTGTACCAAATATTGTCAACAATTTTTCTTACACCTCACAGTATGAGAAACAGAAAAATGACCTTATTCACACCCAGGCCTTAATATGGATTTGGCCTTATTACAACCCCCTATCGCCAACTCTCAAACAGCAATCGCCTCTGGCATCCACCGACTGTCGCAAAACCAAAATTAATACCCCCCCCCTCCCCCTTCCCTCGCAATAAGCCAAGTTTCTAGACGGCAAGTCGTGATAGCAACACCGTTTTACGAGTCTGGAACAAGGAGTTGAAACCGCAATTTAACGCCGCCGCAGAGAAGCCTCGTCTTCACTTTCTCCCATGGCTTGAGCAAAAGCCCCTGGAGAAGCTTCCAGTCTTCTTCTTTTGGGGGCTTTTTTTACCCCCCTTTTTCCGAAAAAGATAGCGAATGTAGATGGCGGAGGAAGGCTGGCAGTTAACACCTCCAGACGCCTCGGCTGCAGATAATCTTGGCCTATTGGACACCTTAATTGAAATTCGCGGGGTATTTAGAACCCGGGCTGCCTCCTTGTTCTGCTTCCTGCACAAGTTTCCCTTCAACGCCCATTGGGCGAATTACGCCCATAAAGCAGGGAATTGTTCTCAAGATTCTACCTCCCCCCTCGAAAACTTTCTTATCTCTTGTTTTCGACTTCATTAAGCGAGTCGGCCTTCCCAACTCCCCTTTTTCCCCTCCCTCCCCCAGCAACCTTGGCAATTAGGCGTCCCGTATATGTTTCCCTATTAGTTCAATTATCTTATCGCCAGGCCTAGTCCCAAGGAGTTTCCGTTTATGGACCTCCCCCCGAGGAGATTTGCATTAGCCGAGATTCCTGTAAATATCTCCCTACTGTGTAATTTGCTGGGGAGTTGAAACAATAGCCCTGGGGATATGGCTGCCAAAGTGTTTCTCACGTGCCTGAAAAAGAGGGGGGGGGGGGAGAGAACGGGGTATNGGGGTGTTCAAGTTGGACAGTGTTGATTACAAGGAAGCGCGGTTAGTGTCCGAGTTAACTGGCAGGTGCTGACGGGTGTTTTAGTAACGCCTTGCATGCTAAGGGTGTCTGAATCTGTCGCCAACAGCACCTTAGTGAGAGGTCATGGATGCCCATTTCTTGCTCTCAGCTTAATTGAAAAGTGTTTTTTTTTCAGTTTTGTGGTGGCTACGCCCTTTTTTGGGCTGGACAATCATATCACGGATGGGGTAATTTTTGTAAAATGCGCTCGTAGGCCTATATGTTGGGGCGTACGGAGACGAGTCGTCCGCACTGAGGACATGAGCTAATCACCATAATTGCTCCACGACCTACTTTTCTGCCTGACAAGACGCAGGGAAACAATGTTGCTGGGGTGGTTTCACTTAAAGGACTCGGTGCAGCTGGCAACGCCGCATATTCGTGATCCAATGAGCTCGCTGGCCCTCTAGCGGGCGAAGCCTCTGATTTGCCAGTATTGTTCCGGCGTTGTCATTTAATTAATTTTAGTGGCGAGTTGCGGCTTCTATCCTCCAGTTCCTGACAATAATGTTACTATAAATATCAGGGTCTGGACCACTTCATTTAATTGATTTAGCCTATTACTTACTGCATATAATAATTATTAATTTTACTACTGTTTGTATTATTGACGTTCATTGATATTGTTTAGTTCTTTATAGTATTTTGATTATTTATAATTCATATAATTTATTTGCAATATTGATAATGTTTTCACCAGACATGTGGCAGCCCTGGAAATACATCATACCTGTGCTAGATTAGGATAAGAAATTAATTGTTTTGATTGATAGTATGTTATTATTATCCATTTACAACAGCTACTCTGCAACTTGTCGCAACTTGTCTTCTCTTAATTTTCATATTTCATTAATTTGTTGTTGTTTTTCTCATTTCAATTTGTTAAAATTATTCCTCCAGTGACTAAACGTGCAACCAACATTCTGTCGAGCTGATTGGCGGCGTTGCCATTTAATTTAAATGTCGCCTTACGCTGTTTTTATCCCCCACCCGATCCCTGACCATAATGGCGTCCTAATTGCCTCACCCTATTGATCCAGGGTCGCATCTATCTCTTTCATCTGAGATCCGCACGAGACACCCGCAGTTTAATTCATCCCTCCGTCGCTTCTGGCTCTGACTAAAGCTCCATGTGATCAATCCAGTCAGGAATGCGTGGACTCCCCCCGTTGTGGAAACATTTCAACAACAACAGCAACAACAACCCGATGCATTTTCGGGTGAGAGGGGAATGGACCCTTCGCGTGTCCGCCTTCAGATTATTTCCATTACGAGAGGCCTTTCCACCCCCCCTCCCAAAAACTGCTCGTAAACAATCGCAAATGCGGGCAACTGCAGCTTGCAATATATGAGTCAGTTATAATCAACGGCCCTCCATGCGTTGTCATGTAGCACGAACTGATAATTTTTTATATTTGCACCCCGGAATTACCATGAAGCGATAAGAGGGCGGGTACTGTACAATGAGATATACTCACATCACCTGCATTATCCGCGCTCCCCCCAAAAAAATTGTGAGCGCAACCTCAGCCCAATATGTCGTTAAACGGAGCGTAATTTAGTGAAAATGCCAATAATACTGTAAGGTTGGGATTCAATTTTAGATACTGGTCGACTTGCTATAAATGTGCATGTCCCCCCCCTCCTCTCTGTTCGCAAACGTGGATGATTGCAAATCCTCCCCTCTCTCCCCCATCTCCTCCTCCCGCCTGTGCCTCCCTTCCAGCCGAATTGAACCCGGAATCACCAATCATGTTATTGATGTTAGGGGGAAGGAGGGTTTGCCTTGAGGGGAATATAAGTTGGGGAAGGCTCTTCAGATGGGGAAATGGGTTGTGGATGCTCTGGATTTGTCGATTCCAGCTAGCTCTCTCTGATCAAGCATTTGCGGGAAAAAATGGCCACCATTTAAAAATATTTCGCGAAAAAAATGGCTGACATTTTACAAATTTTGCGAAAAATGGAGTACAACTTGCCAAAAAATTTGTAGCAATTTTTTTCCTGCTTGGCAAGGGATTATGAAGAGAGTGGTCCACGCACGTTTATTTCCAGATACATGACAGGTGAGGAAAGGAGAGGCTTGTTGATTTATGAAGAGTTTGGTTTATCAACACTCCAGTTTTAATTTATGCCGGCTTCCGTTCTCAGCCTGATCCTGATGTAAGCTACTCGGTGATTTGTGCCAAGTAACATTCACAACAGATGTGCCGAACGAGGTTACACGTGTCCTGCATTGAGAACACATTGAAAAAAATATGGGGTCCGAGCCAATTCATCCTCTCTTTTTTATTCTATTGTGAAAAAGATATACAAGTCATGATTACTGTCAATAAGTAATGTTCATGGGAATAATTTCACAATAAATTTATAAAAATTCAATTTTGTCAGATTTCTGTTACTGGCACGTTTTCCAGGATTGTTGTGTTCGCCAAATAGTGTTCGACTAACTCATCAGAAACCAGCAAATCAATTCCTCTACAACCCCACAACCTAGCTAATCCCAGTTTAATTTATTCGCAGGTAGGTGGCCATCCCCGCCAATCTCCCCACACCTTGAACAAAGCCGATATTGTATCCGGATCAAACGCCCCGAAGTTATTCAGCCCTGTACAGCCTGACACAGTAACAACAACAAATGCTTAAATTATTCAATAAGTGTACCAATTTGACAGGCTGCTAGGATTCACTCCTGCCTGAAATGTCGCATGTCAACAGTCCCTCCCAGACTATATATATATACACATCAACACGACGATCGCGTAACCAAAAATGACACTAACCCTACGACCTCCTCACATCCATTACTGGGTAGTCAACAAGTTTACAAGTCGATCCAAGTCCAGGAGACAGGCAGCCACTACCTGCACTTTCTCCACCAACCTTCCATACTTTGGCTCGGGTAATTCAATTTCATAAAGGAAATTTGGTTCCTCTAGGTTTCAGCCTCCCAGACTATGTTGGGGGGAGAAAGCCTAAAAAAATGTATAGCCCACAAGACCTCCTCCTACAAAATCAATACTAACCCACGTCTATTCCCCCAAAAACGACTTGGACCCTCTCGAAGATCATGCATCATTGTTGCCAACAAAAATTTTCTCATCTTAAAAAAAAAGTGTATGATATCAAAGTTTTGCTCAACGAGTTCTAATTAATTGCCTCGCCTAGTTAACAGGCCCTGCCCCTTCATTACGACTAGGACAATTAGGCTAATCATATTTACAAATTTTCGCCCGGGCGATGTCCAAGTCTCCGAGTTTTCTAATTGGAGAGACGAGAGTGGATCTTAATTTCATGGAACAGCGAGCACAAAGCTGCTAATTCCTGATATGCACCAATGGGCGGGTCTGCTCCGAGTAGGAAAAAAAAACGTTTTTTTAAAAAAATTTCGTTCATTGAAATAAGTCTCGACGAGGTGTGAAGACTAACCCTCTAGTCTCCTCCCCGGGCCTTTCCGTTGAGTCAGCTTACAGGGTGGGGCCAACTTGATTCATTAGCTAAAAATCCGGGCGTTTTCCATCATTTCATTGGTAAGTGAAGAAATCCACCGGACCTTTCCATCATTTCTTATCAAGTGTCCATCTCCTGCGAAAAAGACCTACCTAACCTGGGTGGGTGGTTGGAAAGGTGGTTCCTATCTGTCCAATCCAATGTTGGATTGGGGGGGGATGGGAAATTGCAGATCGATCTATCGCCAAAGGGACTGGGGCCGCAAGCGCTTGCCAGAGATCGAGGGGTGGGGCACGGGGGGTGGGTGGGTGGGTGGACAGTTTGCAGGGATTGTTCCACACACACACACACCCAGCACACACACACACTACCAATACAGGCAATACTCTCATGGGGGATGAAAGGTTGTGGACAAATGTGGAATGCGTGGCTGTACCTTTGTCCACTGAGCTTTTCCAAACATACAAAAAAGGGAGGGAATTTCTACTCAAAATGTTGCAACGTTGCACCGATATTATCATGGACAATTAGTATCGCTCTAGGTATCGCTTCTGGTGTGTGTTGATTGGGTGGAGTTGGTGTGGCGTTGTCATTCTTTGGTATTTACACGAAGAGGTGCTTATTGACACAATGAAGCTCAATTCCAATTGCAGAGGATATCTGGATATTTTCTCTGCGGGATCTGTATCAATATAGCAGCTATCCGATCGGATATTGACCTCGCAACAAAAACAGTATTATAATTCTGCACATATTAGTATTACAAATAATGTTAAATATCTGTTAGTTTAGGTGTAATTAGTAAAAATGAGGTTTGTTAGAAATTTAGCGGCTATTCCGGTGGCTTTTCTAGCATCAAAAAATATCGAGCTCGAACCAATACATCTAGTTGGACATGTCCCTTCTATCCAGATAAGAACCTGAACATTGGCCGCACCTAATACGAAATCCCATACCTGTTTCAGTCACAAGTCAAAGCCTATAGTATTTTTGCCCCTCCCCCTTTCGCCTCTCTAGCTTGAGGAAATAGAAGGCTGTGTCCTCCATTAGCAGGAAGTCAGATAAGACGTCTACCAGAAAAGGATTTGCGAAGTTGTCAGATCGATTCTACATGGGACTTCCCAATAATCCACCAAAACTTCGATTGTTGTCCTGCAATCCGTACTTACCAAGTTACATCACAGGTTCCCCCAAAATATGAGCCAACCTTCATTAAAGTGTCAGGCGCATGCAAAACAGGGTGGGTAAGTGGAAAAAGAGACGGCTCAGACTGGGTATGATTAATGCATACATGCAATTTATGCACGCACGCACGCTTTGCCGCACAAGAGTTTTCGGGGCGGAAGGGGATGGTGGTTGGTACAGAGAGGGGGGGGGGGGGGGTGGTAGAGCTTTGACTTGATAATCCCATCGGTGTCCCAGGCTAGAATCCAAGCCTCATCCCCAAGTCCAATTGCGTTATCGTTTGGGAGAGAAAAAGAGGTATTCCGGAACACCGCTCTCCGAGATTTATGGAAACGGTGGAGGGATAATGGTTTCCCTTTCGTACGTGTTGTTTCTGGTCAATTGCCAAATTCCAGAGTCGAGTTCGATTTGTTCCTCGCCTCCTTTCACCTAAATTACAATTCGTTATTGGGCGCAGCTGGGAAATGTCCGACCTGGTTTCCCACGTTTAGTGCGGGTCAATAGCAACCCGGTTTTTGGTTCCAAGTTTTTGAGGGGGCGTTCACTCACCATGGTTGTAAACATGGCATCTAAGCTTGGGTAAGGGGGGAAAGAAAAAAAAATGTGGGGCTCCAAACTTTTCATAACATGCCTTTCATCCTCCACTTTTGCCCTTCACCCCTCCTCCTAAGGGAGGTGATGGAGGATAAAAAGACAGACCACACATATTGGTTCGTGGGCTGGCTCTTGCCAATGGTATTTCTGGGATTCACGAGAGATCGGGTTGCACGAACTCTGACAAAGCACCATTAATGGATAAGTGGTCCCTTTCTCAGTACCTTCATCCGAAAAAAAAACCCGGCAATGCTAAATTCAACAATGGCTGTATCATCAATCATCCAATTAGCTCAAGTCACACCTAACCACCTGCCAATCACACACGCCATTTTGTATCCGGCGTACCATGGGGGTCCTAAGTCCTATCCTTTTTCCCACCCTGCCTTGTTGTTCTTGTCTCATTATGCAAGCGGCATGGTCGCTGCTGGCGGACACACTCATTCCCAATTCCGCCCGCGTTTTCCAAAAGCACAGACTTCTCTTTTTACCCGGAGCCAACCCTGCCAGAGATACGGAGGTCCGAGTTAAATGGGGGGAAATGTGCAGTCGTTGGCAGAGAGAACTCTCTTCATTATTGATTCCAGGTTTCAGTCGACATTAGGAATATGAAAATCAAGAGGGTTTTTTTTCCAGAGGGGGTTTTTTTAAGCAAAAAAGGGAAGGTCCTTGGTGGCAGGTGACGCAAGTGTTTCCTGGAATGGTCACCCGGCTTATATGAAGGATTCACGTCACCTGCAATGTGTGGGAAGAACGTGGAACATATGGCTCGTCCCACAGCTTTTTTTTTCTTTTTGAGAGAGAGAGGGTGCCTACGGACAAAACCGCGGCCCACGATGATAATCTTGATAAATTTCAAAACCTCCTGCTGTTTTCTTCGTCAACTCTCTCGCCTATAGGAGAATAAACCAGAAAACGATGAGGTCAAAGTGGAGGCGGTTAGGCCGTTATGGAAATTACTAGCCATGGAACAACGACCCCGACTGTTGTGGCTACGAAGGTCAAATCATAACCTGCGAAGAATATTGGAGCACTGCCATCGAGGTGACTAATATTACTGCAAATCTTAAGAGAAAGGTGTGATGTCAGGTTTTACAGCCCATTGCGTAGTCACGAGTACGGCCTGAGGTCATCCCCTGCAGCCACTCATCACCCAGTTTAGTCCATAACTACAACTTGCCAACATACACACAATGGCCTGAAATCACACACGAAGGAATATTTTCCTCACAGATTTAGGAGGCTGTAATTATTCGATCACAAAACTGCCTGACTCATATTTCCTGTAATGCAGTATTTTATGGCTGATTGATATGGCGGGCCATGTATCTTTCTGTCTTTTGATGTTTACGCACTGCAACGAGCAAGCGGAGAACATTCGACCGTGATTAACTGCAGGACACATTGCATAATCAAATATTCGGATCAAAACGCGGTTCCAGCGGTTGCCAAACCGCCCGCAGAATCGATGCGAGCATATCTCAACTCAAATTAATTTGATGCGGATATAATTAAACAATATGTGGCATGTCAATCATAATCAAAGTTGCACTCCCCCCCCCAACCCCTCCCCCCCTCAGGGGGCTACATATTTCACTCAAATTTTCCACCGGCTCGTTGATGCGTGCAGGCCATCCAATAATAAAACCCTTGTTTATCATCTTGCACATGTCATAAATAAATTGTGCGACAATAACATGCGAGTGTTGCGATAACACGTGTGTATGTGCGTGGTCGTAATCTAACAGTTGGTCGTATAGTAACCAAGTACTTGATGCGTGCAAATGTAATCGTATCCGGACTCACCGTCTAAATCACTGACCTCACCAGTCACCGAATCAATCGTCTGTCAATCAAGACCTTACGGAGTTCAAGGCCATCCCGTTCGTGGCATCAGTAATGAGCGCGCTAGACGCTCATTAAAAAAACCCTGCGCTTTCATATCAGCACTACGTGCTCTATCGCATTTCCGTAGGTTTTGTGGGGGGGGGGGGGTGCCTTAGAGAGAGAGAAAACATATCTGTTCGTGCTGTAATTGGACGTGGTCAAGTGTCCCAATAAGCTGGGTGCCATTAGTGCGGCAGTGTTTACAACACGGTGCAGGTGTGGAGAGGAATTGTGTAGCGACAGGCACCTTTTCGCACCTTCCTCTAGAAGCAATAAGCGGAAGAGGGGCTGATGGGAAGGAAAAAGAAAAGAGATAGGCGCAAATGAGTTCCCAGCCTGGTCCTAGTGCCAACAAGACGTTTGGCAGTGGGGACAGGCCAAGATTGGAACTTTTTGGAAAGCCCTCCCCTCCTAAGGCGGAATGGGCATATCGCCAGGGCCTAACCGGAAAGGAGGTACTCTCTACCTACTTCCAAGCCCACCGAATGAAAATCCGGGGGAAGCGAAAATCCCCACCCGAGCTAAAACCGTATTGCAGCGTTGGAGGAGAGAGAGAAGTAGGAGTCTAATCAAAATTCGCCTGAGAGATTGAGCTCTCCGCATTTACGACCAATTAACATCGCTGCCAGCTATGAAAACCCGGGCTCTTACCCTTCCGCAAGTCATATTCATAAGTCGACGGGGGCTCCCTCTGACAGACGCCACCCGCAATGCGCACAGACGCCATGTTGGCCAGATGGCAGCCCCGAGTTGGATCGCTCGTATCCAGCAATTCCGACCGATTTTTCGACACATCCGTTACTTTAACTGTTGCATAGGGTGTTGCAGAATCTAATAAAGCAACAATTTCAAGCTGGAACATGTTAATTAATCCGCAATTGCCATTCGTGACTTAAACGCTATTTTCGAATCACTGTTTCTTGTTAGTTAACAGCCTATACGGCCTGATGCTCATTCTGGTTTATGACAACGTGCCCCATCGGTGCTACAAGTCGGTGGCTGCTTAAATCAGTCCTCCGGTTCATTAATTTTTCATCCACGCCCCATAATGTCGACGTGGGGGTGGCTCTCTCTTTCTTTTTTTCGTTGCCACCAGCAACTCTTTTAAGAGTCTGCTGCTGGCGAGGGTTTAGTGTTCCACAATCCCTTCCTCTCGGAATGGGTAACGTATGGGCTCCCGGGGGACATCCATCTCCATCTTGTGGAAGGAGGGGGGCGGTGTTGCCGAATCCTCCGCGGTTACCCTTCCGCCGTAAAATTTGTCCACAGGGGGGTAAACCGGGAGTATTTACAGCCCCAAGGTTTAACCTCCATTAGCCCATTAGCGTCCTGGAGGAATGTCACCCCGATTCAAGCGATCCATTCCTAAGACTTTCCTCTGAAGGATGTTTACAGCAGGCGTCAAGCACTTCTGGAAAATGGGAGGTGGAGGGTTGCTAGGGTGGGGTGAAGGCAGCGGTCGAAGAGCCTGGATGCTGACTCCGGCAGTCACGACTCAAAGACGAACCGTGGAGGGAGCGAGAAAAGATATATGGCAGTAGTGATTGCGATAGTATTCGCGTCCCGGCTGGAATGCGAAAGCATATCACTCCTCAATTGGCAACAAGTCGGAGAATCCGCCGGGGCTTATTTATAGAAGACTGATGTGCCATCATCAATCGCACATTTTTTGCCCTTCAAGAAGGCGGCAGATTGTCAAAAAAGAACTGCGAGTAAAATAGCAGTGAAAAGTAGCAGCGCTATATTTTGCACTTCCAACGCTTCTAAAAGTAGCAGTGATTTTATCAACTCACACCGTAACGACAGACACAATACCAGTGACCCATATCACACCGGCAGCGAACAATACCGGTTATGTACCCTTACGAACCCTGAACAAGTGGCATTATTTGCTATATCCCGGTCTCACAGACAAACCGGATATGAATCCGGACTATCAAGACACAACAAAAACCGGCATCGCATACAGTAGCTGTCCTTGTATTGTGTTGCGGGGTACTGTTAGACGTACTTATTCCGTTCAAATGGGCAGTTGCGGAATAAATCGTGACAAGCTTTGTCAGTCAAGGTGCACACAAAACGAGTCTGGCCACAACAATACGGTGCATGCAAATAACGCCTTAAAAAGCGCATACATATAAATGAAGGCCATGTTACTTTTTCTCTCCTCCGGTTTTAGAAACGGGCTTAATCGCAGCAGGCACCAACCTCGTCTGGAGCTCCAATCTGACAAGAAGGTGACACGACCCCGAAGCTCTTTCACATGCTAATGAAGCCGTTCTTCATCCCCGTGATGGCCGGCAGCAAGTTTTATAAAAATTCAACTCCCCCCCCCCCCCTAAAACCCAGCACAAAAANCCCCCCACTCTAAAACCCAGCACAAAAACTGCTATATTGGGAGGGTGTCTGGCTGCCTGCCGGAGTCACCATACCATAGGGGTGGGGGGACAAACCCTATGTCCTTATCGGTTACTTTAAGATCCCCCTCTCTTTTTTTTTAGCTTTTAGTCCCCTCTGGCGGCGGGCATCTGGATTTTCAGAAACGACCGGATAAGTATCTCCGCGATAAATTTTCGCCCGTTCCTTTTAGCTTATCTGGAGAGTTCTTCCTCACCCAACTTTTAATCCCTAGGGCCGAGCCTGGGAGTTTATGAGTAAACACATCTAAAGGAAGACTATTTCCGCAACTAGTAAAGTCTGAAAAGTTGTCGCCTCCCCTTTCCTCCTACTCTACGAAAAAAAAAAAAACTGACAACTTTCCGGGAGCTTAAAATATATCGGGATGATTACAGCCACTTTTCAAAATAAGAAGAGAGAGAGAGGGCTGGTGTATTTGCTCACATTGCGAAAACATACCTCGGCAGTCTGATGAGAAGCAGATGAGCCGGTTGCCATGTGGGTATCCAGTCTGAAAGGATCAAAAAATAGACGTTTAATGCATTTTTTAAAAAAGGGTACGAACATACAGTTCACCAGAGCCGCTTATGAATGATAAGTGGTCGGCTACAGTACTTTAAATATTTTTACTGTAGAGCTCGTTTTATGTCGTTTAATATTTGAATGGTCCAGGAGTAGGAAATATGGTGGGTGCGTATAATTTTACATTGTGAAAGCGAAATTTAGCATATTTGACGTGCAAGGTAAGTCGAAAATTGAAAATCCAAATATATTGCATTTTTTATTCAGACTATATCAGTTACATTAAATTAATGAGCTCAATTTTAACCACGTTTTATCGGACTTTTGACCCAGCCTGTACTTATACAAAATGCATAGAACAAATCGCACATGAAAAGCTCACCTGTCCATACCCCCCATTTACCAGGTCTTACAACTTACATTACCATTAAGCCCCATCTGAGTGCCTTCAATATCGGACCCACGAACTCAAACACGCCCCAATTATTCCATGGCAGCATCATGTGTACGCACCGGTACCCATACCTTCTAGTTCCTGCCCCCCCCCCCCTCTTCATGCCAATCGTTACAAATGATACCATTATAATAGCGGTGCAGCCATGGAAATAATGATTTATCGAGAGAGAGCTGGTGGGGGTGGTACGCCTTACAAATGCATGAACGCGAATGACTAATGTATCACGTGCAACTTTGTGCTCACAGTTACCCCCGTGAATGGATGGGGATCTTGCGGTGAGTGGAAATGAATACCAGATCGTGCCTCCTCCATTCTTATTGCAAGGTCTTTTCGTGGGTTGGATGGAACTTCGAAAAAGGAAAGAAAAGAAAATCCGGAACCGAGTGGCATAGAACCTCTCTCCAAAAAAAATAGTTCCCTCCTCCTCCACCACCACCACCCCCTCTCTCCTTCTTCTAGAATCGGAATTAATAACGGCAGCCAGAGTGAAAAATACAATTTCTGCCTTCATTTCTTCTGGGAGCCAGAATTTTCGATTTCCTCCTTAGGAGCCCGGGGAGGGGCCTCGCGGAATATCGAGGAAGAAGAAATGCAGTCTCGGGGCTTTGTCGAGAGGGTGTAAAGCCGCTTCGCGACTGAATTAGAATTTGGTTTTCCGAGGATTTTCTCCTGGACCGCTTTTTTTTCTTCGTTTCCTACCTTTTTCCCCTCCGATTTCTTATAGGGGGTGGGGAGGATCGAAGGCTCCCCAAAATATATGTGCAGGAAACAGTGGATCTGACAGTTGATTGGTTTTTCAGTAGTTGCACTATTTTGTAGCAGAAGTGAACAAATTGGGACAATTTTCCGGTCGGATTTATCAAAATGCGGAAACAAGGTGGCACAAAAGGCTCATTTTTTTCAGATTTCATACTGGAACGTATAACTTGGAATGACTAAAATGGCTCAACATATACAGTTGGTAAGTGGTGACGCAGTACTGTACCTCATGCGCTGTACTGCATCGCTTTTATAAAAACCTGTCAGCCTGTATGACAAAAAAATATCGATTCAGCCTGTACTAGCAGGAAACAATTTGTATTGCTAATTTTCCAGCTCTCACATAGAAACACATCCTCCAATAAATAACCGACCAAGCATAACATATACTGACCTTAGAATTCTAACCAGTTCAGTCCGCAACGTTTTAATATTTGTCCCGCATATGCATGCATTTCAGCTTTTAACTCCGGCATAAACATGGACAGTCACTCTTTTTTTTGTCAACCCCCTGTGTTGGGCCACCCCCAAACTGTCTGGCAGACCTCGAGAGGCCCCGTTCCTGTAGGCTGAACACAAGCGGCATGTTTTGCGTACTACTTGCCTCGCTAATGGATTAGTCGTGTCGGTTTTGCACATGAAACGTGGTTAAAAAAAAATCCGCATTCATCCCTCAAAAAAATTCCGATCAAAAGTCACAATATTGTCCACCCTGTCCCACGAACCGTGCCTTATCTTATCATACGGTGTTATGCGGGTCCGGGTCCAGTGTGACAACTTTTAGGGAATGAGGCCAACATTCCGGTTCCTTTTTTTTACGGGACAAGAAGACCTGGTATACACAGTACCATACGACGCCTGTTTCACATCCTCTGACCTCTTCCCCTTCTGCCTTTGGTAAAATAAACAGAATCTCAGGGCATGTGTGGGAGGATAGGAATGTCGGCTCTGCTGCCAGACGTTTACATTAAGCATTCGTCACTGGTTTGGGGTGGGTACCCATTTTTGCAGGTACAGAGCTGAGTGTACGGTTTGTGTGACCCTGTCTTTTCTTTTTTCCGTAAGACGTGATTTCCTTACCTCAAGCCAAGACTTTCGACTTTGAAAGTCAACTTGCTTGGATATAATTAGCATAATGTAAATTATTCCTGGCGCAAGGCCTCTGAAGAATTTAGAGCTGCCCAATAATGAGTGTCGCCCTTAGGCTCTTAGCCCACCAAAAATCGACAACCTGCCTTGTACGAGTTAATTCTTTACGTAAACTCGTAAAGGGTGACTAACTAGTCTGTGGCACGCACCAAGAGATGGCGCTGATAGACATGGACCAAAAGGGGGCGCTGTAGCCACTTCCAAGGTCACACCAGGGCTTCAGAAACGTTGGTTTAACCGCCTGTAGAGAGTATTACGAATATATTCTGAGAAGCAACACCCGACTGGCACATCTCTCTCCATCTCTTCTCATAACTCACCTTCCTTGATCCTCACTCGCCGGAGAGGGCCCCATAATTCAAGCCAATTTGCACGTTGGGCAAATCCCCGGAAACAGTTAGAAGTTTGGGGGTGGAAAGAGGAGGGGAGGGAGATGTAGTGGTGCTGCAGTCGGTTTTGCGAAAGTCCAAAGGGACCTAACAAAGTTTAGCCTGTGTTCATATTTGGTAAGCAATTTTGCACATGTCAAGTTCATTTGTATGCGCAACACAGGCCTCGAAAAAAAGTGGACAGAATTTTTAGCTTTTCCGGAGAAAAAAAAAATGTCCAGTACTTTTGAACGACCATACACACAGAAAAAATAATAATAACGCAATCGAGGCTATCCTAGAAAACTCACGCATGTGTTTAATTATGAAACTTTGTAGCAGTGAATGCGATCATTTGCTATTCAGCTTTGTGACTCTGCACTTGTAACGATCCCCGCTAAGTTTCCCCGAGTGCTACAGCTTTTGTGGATATTTCGGGCGTTAGTTGTCGTCCGGAAGACAAACTCGGGCTGAAACTACATAATTTATTTTCCTCGCTCGCGAATTCTATTCCCGCACGCGGAGAGGGCCAAAAGAATATGTAATTCATGTACGCGAAACCCGGCCCAAAAGCTGGGGGGGAAACCAGTGGAAAAATACGCTCCATATACGACAAAAAAAATCGCAAAATTGGTAAAATTCAGACGGAACAGTCCAAAAAAATTGAAATACTGCAGGGCATATCGATATATCACATTTCGATATTTTCACATTGTTTGCGATTAATAGCCAGCTACACAAAAAATTAAATTAAATTCGAGCGGATCAGCAAAATCAAAATACTGCACTGCATATCGATATGTCAAATTTCGATATTTTCGCAATATTTGCTGAGCTACATATGAACTAGGTTGGTTGAACATTTGCACACATTTTGCAATAATTGCGAATTTCTGTGTCTATTGAAAGAGTCATCCAAAGAGGAAAAATTCAAATAGCCTATCTCTCCTGCCTGGATGACATTCATTCTGTGTTCCCTTCGCTGACGTGGCTGGTGTCATGCAAAAGCGGGAACATGAGAGAGACTAGTCAGTTCACCCTCCAAAAAATAGACGACTCTAAAAAAAATGGAGTGCGAGTTGGTAGAGAGCCCGCCTGCTGTAATTGTAAATCTACAATAATTCTGCGCCAGAGTATGTCAACAACTAAACCCGCTTCTGCAAAGAGCCTGCTGTAGGGTTATTCCACACGTGTAATTAACCGGACAGAAAGCGCACTACACTGCGGGTTTATCTAATTTTTTTTAGCTGTTCCAAACCCCTCCCTGTATAGTCCCCAACCCACATAGTTCAACCCCCCCGTGCATGTTGAGGTTCACGAATATTCGAGGTCTGGCAAAATCGCATGTGAGAGCCCGAGATTTATACGCAGAGTGGCGGGGATTAATGAAAAATATAAGGATAAATAATGTGAAAATGCATCGGCTGTCCGGTACATTTTTTGGGGGAGCGAAAAACATAATGTACCGCAGAGTGTCGCGTTTCGACTAGGCTCGATCCATTTCGTATAATATTTAGTACGGACATAACGTCAGCTAGGTTCAAATTGCGGTACATTGTAACGAGTCGTTTTGCTGGGCTACAAAAATATTGATGACCTGTTTACAATCAAAGTTATTAGCAAAAGTGAACCGAGGGGGGGTCAAAGTTTAATGAGGATACTAACGCGCCATCGGGGTGCAGGCTCGTAACAATGTTGTTTACATGTTTTTAATATCACTGCTTTATAATTTCGGCAACCTGCGTAACTTCACCATCGGGTAGTAAAAGACCAAGAAGCTCATCTTGAGTCGGGTTTATACGACGTCTGCGGCGAATATACATCAAATAGCATGCACTACAGGATGGCAGTCGAAATGCTGTCCCATCAGGTGCAATTCGCTTCTCAAGGCATCTGCACTATACCCAGCCTGGAGTAACTTTATGGTGCAAGTGGGTGTTTTAAATTTTATGACACGATGAAACTTCGCATCCATGTTTCTGCTTCTACATGGGGTCGATAATATCAGGGGGGGTTTTTTGGACGCGATTTCAATTCCAGAATTTCTCCCGAAAAAAAAAAAACGGTAGGGTTGATGGATCATATGGTGCTGGATAGAAAAGAAGTGGCCATCAAGTTCTCTTCACGGGATTCTGCAAGTGGTGCTGGGGGGGTTTCGCAGAAAATGAGGCGGAAACGACGCCAGAAGTGGCGCCCTCTCCCATTCAAACCCATTTCTGCATCCGCAATCTTGGGTGGAAGCTGAAGATGAAGGTGAAGAATTGGGAGAGAACTAGAATTTCTCTCTCTCTTTTTGCACTATATGTACTGGGAGTAGCTAGCAAACGTCCAATGCGCCTGAATCCAGCCGTGAAAACACTGAAAAGCTACAGCTGTCAGGGGATTAATCTTTCCAGCAATTTGCGTCCTTCAAAAGGCTGTAAGGTGGAATTAACGTGACAGGAGCCCTTCCGAAAGTGGCAACACACTTTTTCGTTATGGTATAGGTTGCGCCCATATCAAACCCAGAAGTGTTTTTACATATGTGTGGGGGGGCACACCATATTCCTCACGTCTTCATAATCCGGTGTGACACATATGCCGTGTCCGTTCCAAGAAAGTTCGCGTGTTTGAAGATTCCCAAGATCTTGAGACGTGGGCAATGTTTCAAAAAAATCTCGTGCCAAAAGGCACTTCTTGGGTTCCCCGATTTTTAGGAACTGCTTAAATTGTGTGTAGTCAGCGTTTTCCGCGTTTGTGAGATTGATGAGGTTAGTTATGTTCGTGAGTTGTGTGTTCAGGTTGGGTGACACTGGTATGCGCGTAATATTGAATGAGCGCGTCTAAAACGGGGACTCTGCAAAAATTAAATACCTCAGCGGATTGTTTGTCAGTCATGAAATGGCGTAATGCAGTAATTAACACTAACTAGCGCAAGCGCTTATAAAATAAATCGCGTTATGGAGACAGGTGCAGAATGCGTTAATTTGGAATTACATATCTTTCAAACTGTAAAAAAAAATAGTCTTCGATCCATACTTTTTCGAAACTTAGCTTCCTAGGAAAAGGCCGTTGCCCTTTTGCGTGCATGTAATCATTAGGTCCAAGTGTAGAAGGTCTATAAAACCATTGCGCCATAACTTTACACACAGAGGGGGGGTGCACCAAATGGCCTCATCTTTAGCCTGTAAAAATTTATTGAGGTGAGAGAACGATCGTAAGACGCGATATCTCGCGTCTCACAACAGAACCATAACCAATACTCCAGATGAAGACGATATCGTTCTTACACCCCCCTATCCTAAATAATTTACCACTAGATACCTGTCAGCGCCATACTTTTTAAAAGCATATAAATGACACTCCAAACGCCTTCGAAGCATGTCCGTACTTAATGCTCACATGATCACATAATCAGGACTCCGGATTATATGGCGTCGCACCCTATCCGGAACACCTTAGAACAGGAAGAGTACCGGTTTGAACGTACCTGCTTCAAGACTGGTTTTTTCGGTCAAGGATGGGTTACCACTACAACCGCCATTTTTTTAAATTCACCCCATCTTGAATTTGGTTTTCTCCTCCCTCCAACCTTTTGTGATGCCCTGAAGTATTAGCGTCGTACAAGTCACGGTGATAATGCCAGTCATCCTGAACGCGTGGTTTGCCAGACAAAGGATTCCCCGAGTTCAAAGTCCACTCTTTAAAACTCGCGTTAAACCTAATCGCACGACAGTCAGGAATGTGCTATCGTGTTCCTGGCTGTATTAAGAAACATAAAAAAGTCACGTGCCGGTCAATCAGTCAGCTACTGGTATATAGACACGAAACTGGAAGTGTGTCAGCTGCATGCATTTCTGATACCCCATGTAGAGGACATCTGGAAAGCGGATATACCAGCAGCTGTCTGTAAATGACTTTCTTTGTTTCTTTTGGTTGAAGACGATCTGTTTGCAAAACTTGAACAGGGAATCAACTCGGTCTTTAGAAATGGCTGCGATGAAACCTCCCCAGCGCCACCTTCCTCCCTCCATTATCTTTCAGATGGTTTCGTGAGGAAAACTGCTACTGTCGAACTTGTAAATTGGAGGGGAAAAACCTGCAGTGATTAGTTTAAGAGGAAAGTTTAGTAATTTAGATACCGGAGGAACTGGGCGCGTTTTTTAGGTGCTAACTTTTTTTATGGAAAGACCAAAAAAATGAATTTTCAATTGGAAATTAGTTATCCAGCTAGCTAATATGTTACGTGCAGTGTTACGTGGCTCACAAATTTTTTTGACTCTGTTGGAGGTCGTAGATATATTTGTAGGCGTCCTCTTCGAGCTTGTCCCCTGTCAGCAAACAAGGCAATAAAAACTGTCCGTAAACAATGTCATGTAGACATGGATCCGCTCCGAGGATCGACACCAGGACGCTTGACATACGGGCCTAATTGGAACCTTTAACTGCCGTTGACAAATCTTTGTGGGTGGATCCCTCTATCTCATCACGGTATCTTGCACGGGTGGGGCCATGGTTCAGGTCATGATGACCCTCAACCCAAGAAATAATAGCCCGCCCTGGACGACCCGAAAAAAAAGCAACGGTCCGGACTCTGTAATGGTGCAGTTGAAATTAATTCCTCCCCTATTCATCACTGTCGTTGCCAACTTAATGGCTGGAGCACAATTTGGCAAACCCACTGCGGATAGACTCCAATAGTTAGGCGGGCAAAAAGAGAGCAGACGGGAAGATGGCCTTTTCTAACGGTACAGGTGGAGCCAGAATAGACGTCTACTTTTTTTTTTTGGAGTGGACTGACAACACGAACAGTTTTCTGGGTCAAAATCGTGGATCGGAATGTCACATGGAGCATTTTAAAACGTAACTGGAGTGATGGATGTGGCGTGAACAGGATGCCGCCACACAGGTTCAAAAGACAACGACCAGTATGAACCAGAAGAATTTCTCACGAAACGACTGCCCCCAAAAATAAATCCGCTCATTTTAATTATTGCATAAAGACATGACATCGGCCATTTTTTTAGCTTTACGATTCCTCCCACCGCCCAAAATGCGCGCCCACCTTGTGCCATTTCTGGACGTATTTCCTGAGAGTAATGATTCTTGGGGGCATGCAATTACAACTTTTACAGCCCACCGCCGGCATAAACCGGTCACGACAGCTTGACCCCAACAGACCCTGCAGTTTAACCCGAACCGACATTTTTTTTCTTCCAAAAAACGACATTGGTTGTCACCTGCAATAACTTGCGACAACCCAATATTACCTCCCACCGTGTTACGCTCCTCAAGTGATTTATACATACATTTTACATGATCCGCAATAGCTACTGGATGCCCTGCTGAGGAGGCTTGCGTTTTTCAGCTCTTTGCACGTAAGCCTTTTTAGCGCACTTGGCGGCAACGCCCACTTTTGCTTGCGATGAAATACTACAACCCTCCTTTTTTCCTGGAAATGGCGCAGTTTTGCAAGCCAAGTGAATTCCGACAGTTGGTTTATACTTAGTAACATTGCGTTATATCATAATTTTTAGCGTCGAAAATGGGCTATACAACAATGTTTGCTGTCGCAATAATAATAATAATAATAATAATAATAATAATAATAATAATAATAATAATAATAATAATAATAATAATAATAGGGGCGACATTGATTAACCTTAGTAAAACAATCAGTTTTTGCATATTGATACCGTAAGATTAGGTCAGGGCAGTATTTTTTAGCCGATTTGTACAAAAGAGATGCAATCTAGCGGGTTAGATAGAATTCCCCCAGCCGTGCGTGACTTCTGGTAATGAAACCTTCCCTTGTAAATTGATTTCCGATTGACCAATGCAGACTACTTCCCACCCGTTCGCTGCTAATAAAACCGCAAATTTGGCTCTGTCCCCAGTATATATTCCGAGCTCAGAATATGACCCATGACCTTCCATGTACATGAATCGGGTCTTGTCCTCATAATGGACACCCTAACCGCACCTTGAGCTAGGCACGAAATGAATCAGGGCGGCCATTTACCCTGGAAGAAGAAGAAGAAAAAAGCAGGTCTTAATCAAGGTGGCATCACTCCCTGGAGGACCCTCAGGGAACGCCTAATATCTTTCCGAGGTCACTCCACGGGGAGAGAAGCGAGAGGTCATCTGGCAGACGGGCTCCGATTAGAGGAAATTCCCTCGCAAAAGTGACAAATTGCATCGCGTGTAAGCAGGCGCTTCCGAGAAAAGAACGGGGTAAAAAATATAACTTATAGAGGATGGGTAAGTTCGTAAAGAAAGTGTGCACAGGGTGGTCCAGGATCGATTGTAATAACAGTAAGTGCGTTTACACGAGGTTCAGTCACCTCGGGAAAAGTTCACACTTCCCATGTGGCATTGGGCGGTACACAACTAAAAGTTTCCTAATAAAATAAATAAATAAATAAATAAATACCTACTACTTTAAACAGTTTGAAAAATAAGTCTACTAATTGAAATAAATATTACAAATATTACTTTAAATCAATAATAATGCATTAATTTAAAATAGCAATAAATGCGATATTTAAATAATAAATCACATTAATTCAAACACGAATAAAATAAGTCTAGTTTAAAAATTAATAAATAATATTAATTCAAACACGAATAAAATAAGTCTAATTAAAATTAATGTATTATATTAATTCAAATTTAAAAGAATGTCATTTTAATGATAACTAAATGCTAATCGGAATAAATATTGAACAAAAAGTCAATTTATGCATATTTATATTGATATTGTGTATTTATGTATATTTATGTATAGGTCGATACCGTATAACAAAATACCAATTTGCATAACAAATAAATAAATAAACAAACAAATAAATAAATAAATAAATAAATAAATAAATAAATAAATAAATAAATAAATGGCCGGAAATTGGTATTAAACACAGTCTGTGCCACCTCCATGTCCCATAGTTCATACACCCCTGTCTATCCAACCAGTTTTTTTTTCCTCCCAACTAAAACCTCCAGACCTATTGTGATACCCTCCAGTTGAATAACAGGTAGTACTTCATCCCTTCGGTATATACTGCATCCTCCCAGATCCCGGTCTGGCTGGTACAAGATACAAAGTATATAAGTTGCGGACCCGGCTTGTGACTGACCGGGGCATTCCAGGCAAAGAGTCGCAATAAGCCCCGGCTCTTCCCTCGGATTCCCCTGGAGTGCAAGCATGGAAACTGGTTTAATTAAAAGGATTGGCGGCCCTGGACGACCTTATTCCGAGGGACTCGCCTCATTCGCACTCCGGGATGAACTTTGCGTCTAGAACCATGACTAAATTATACGACCCTCCGAGCCCCCTCCTCCCAACTTGATAATTTAAAACTGGGTTCTTAGCATCGCCCACGAAATAAACCGCAGCCACACCCCAAAAATAATCGGTATATTTACCTCTCTCTCTC
>KZ538731.1:0-24013 GCA_000934665.2 Catajapyx aquilonaris
ATCCCGTGCAGAGTTGGGTCGTCTCTGGCTTCGTTTCGGGTGGAATCTCCTCAGACCCCGGGGGAGTTCACAAAATATACCGTTTGAGAATTGCACTCGCACCTTGCACATCCCCTCCCAGTCAGCCTGCTCGTGGGCCCGGGCGCTACGTCAAAAAGGTTCAATCAAGACGAAATAAAGGTTCCCTCCCTGCGGTACGATGCAGGGAGGTAAATAGCTAAAAAAAAAGATAGGCATTTCCATGGGAATGCAAATTGGAATTGATGTAAGCTAATTGTTGAGGCAGGAATATGCGTGTTGTGGGAGTTAGGTACATTTTCGGAAGCTGAAACATGCGGCGTTAGATTCCTTGGAAAAAGTAACCCCCGAAATGCTACTTTAAGTCGGTGTTGGGGCCTTCCCCTGGATTTCTATAAGGGACAAACATCCAAACTAACAATGAAGCTTCCTTATTTATATATATAGAGAAGATTATGCATAAATACGAGGGGGTACTCATGTTCCTACTAACAACTAACAAGTGTAGTCCATCTGATTTGTTCCAATTTGGATTGACCTCATTTTTGTATTATTTGCATGGACAACGTTGGTGATTGGTGACATAAGTCTGAATTTTAAATTTTTTTTAATGGCACTTTTTTTTCGTTTCCTGACACTTTCTATGTTTTTAAATAATAGCCCTCCCTTCTGTACACCAGCATACTACAGTGCCCCCTTCACCCCTTGTCTAAATATTTCATGCACTGGCAATGTTCTATTATCTTTGATATGCAGAGAAAGTTACACGAGAATGTCATGTGTCTCTAACTCCTCTGACCATTTACTTGCTAAAAAAAGTTCAGTTCACACACCCCTTCCCACTCCAATCTCAACTTTGCTTCAACTGGATGTTTATCGATTGTGATTGACTAGCTATGGTACGGTATATCTTTCTTACAGTCTCCATGTGACTTCTTGCTGAAGTGCCTGCAGTTTCCAAATTACTGCGCTGCTGCTTGCATCGGTCTGCAACACTTCCCTGGATAACATGGAAACTTCAAGCTCAACCAGTCATCAGACAATTCATAAGCCAACAAATTCAATGTGATTATAATATTGTTCTGGATGTCATAACTCTAAGTCCTGCACTGTGTACACACATCAAGGCATCAAGATTGTGACTCCTCCCACCTGAAATTCGAACATGGACTGATTCGGAGGCTCTATTTCATAGCAGGCTCCAGTCCAGGTCATTATGGTACAGTACTAATAATCTTGTGTTCTAAATTCAAAGTCATTTTGTACACCAAGTGAACTCCCAAGTGGTGCTCAGGTGAAGATATAAAAATGAATGTCCAATCAAGTCTCAATATAGTTTATTTATTTACATGAAAAAAAAACAAATTCCTTGGTCCACATGTTATTGTACCTCTGGTAATGAGTGCAACTTTAGCATTCCTCAACAAAATAGTTACATCTAGAAAAATTTCTCCATACTGCAAATCCCCTGGCTTTCACATTCCTTCCCCACATAATTACATATAACTTGAACCATGAAACATAAATCTTGTGTTGGCAGTATCTTTTCTGCAACTTCAAAGCATACAGTAGCATTCAACCATATGAAACTTGTGTCGAAGGAACCCTTACAAGAAGTTAAAACATATAACTAATGACACCATTGAACATGACTCATTCATTACATCACGGTACAGTATGTAGCTACTTGACACCTATGTATTTGGCTTATCAGAAGGGCCACAATGTCACAAGAAAAGGAATCAAATATAGTAACATAGACTTAAATAGGACATTTTTAAACCACCATGTATATCTACTTGAGTACAAGTTCCTAAAACTATTGCACAAGACGAAAGGATGTCTGAGTCAACGTGATGGGTCATATTGCACTTCATTTCCCAATGGAAGAAACACAACTATACATCTCTGGATCTATATATCTGCACTGTACTGTACACCTGTCTGTATTTCCCCATCCCCCCCCCCCTATTCCCACTCTTTACACATGCACACACACCTCTGAGTATACAAAGGTGAAACAATTACACTGTTGGAATGCACAAATGAAACACATGAGGTTATTCAACAGCAATGTCACAAATTAATCCCCCCCCAAAATGGCAAAGTTGCACAAATATTGGCAAAAAAAAACCCAACTCAATATCTTCACATGCCTCGGCAGCAAAAACAGAAAACAGCTGGATTAACAAAACACACTATGGCAAACAATTTCGAGAATTTTGGCACAAAAAAACGGATCTGGTAAGTGCACATTACTTCACTTTTTTTGCCCAGGCTCTTCTTTATCTCAAAATGACATTTGTTTGATAGAAACAATCTTGCTCCTTCTTGTCTTTCGCTTTTTTGAAGAGATTCCAAGTGAGCTTCTTGGCATCTTTACTCTTGGTACTGGCCAAACTTCCAGTTGGTGTGTGGTAACGACTGCAACTACTGCCTGATGACACCCCTGAACTTGAACTTGTGGTTGATGTTGGTGATATTGAAGTCTTGTTCAGTGGTTTGGGCTAATGATAAGAACAAATAATAACACTTTAAACTTGACAGATCTCATTCTTCAATAAAATTATGTACCTTTCAATAAACATTATTATCCCTGAATATCAAGCTACAAATTGGTCTGAAGTTTCTTACTGGAATCTTTCATTACCAAACATGTTGTCAAAAAATGTAAAATACAAAACACCAAACAGTAGCCTACGGTTTTTCTACTCGAGCTAATTTCCACTCCACTTTTGAGCTTTATTTAAGCACTAATAATAATTCTAGGTCTGCCAGGTTACCAATGCCTTCATTAAATGTAATTCAGATTATGGAACAATATAAATGTGGTTGCTCTGGTTTGTCTGGTATATTATGCTGCATGTGGAAGACCATGAGATATTCTACAGTTTCAACACTTCAACAGTACTTTAGTTCATAACCTAATTTATAAAACTCACATCCAAAAATGTGAGGTTAAAACTGCATTCAAGACACAATACCTTAAGTGTGCATCCTCGTGAACTGCTATTCTTATCCATGGGTGTTATAACCTTGAGAGCCAGATTATCTCCTGCCTTTTTAATGGCTGCAACAACATCCTCATGTGAAGCCCACTTTACATCATTCTCCATGATGCCAACAATGAAGTCGCCCTCCTTCATTCCTCCCAACTAAAAAGACAAACCACTGTAGCAAATATGATCTCTGCCAACAAGAAAAGATTGAAATGCAACTTACAGCAGCAACACTTCCTGAATCAACTCCTGCAATCATGACAGGGGCATCCCCTCTCACACTGAACCCAAAGCCTTCTCCACTGAGCTTCTTCATGACTATGGTGCGTGGGACAGTCCAGTGATGCTTGGCATTGAAGATGGACACTGGGCCCAGGCCACGGAACAAGTCCTCCACTTTAAACTGGGAAAAGTCTGGCTGGGCCAGGGTCATCTGAAACTTTGTGGATGCTGCCAAAAACAAAACATTTATGTCAATTCTTTCCTGTTGCTTGCAAACCATATACCATAATATTAATGATGCAACATGCAAAACTGAAATGGATACTAGGGCCTTTCCTTTGTCCATGCTAAATTACCCTAACCCAGGCAGACAATGAATAGTGTTACATACCAACAATATCAGGAGGATCAAGAACTTCTCTGAAGTCATTCTCCTCATCTATGGTGGCATATTTGTCGAAAGCTCTGTCATGCAGATTCCTCAGAAAGTCATGCAGGGAGTCCTTTTTCTTCAGCTCCCTGCACATACGGTACACCCTCATGCTCTCCTCATGTGAGAGCACAGCCTCTCGAAGGTGTGACTTACCTACAATAATCCATTTAGTTAGTGAAATAAACAGCAACTTGACAGAGGCAAGCACAAACTCACCAAGCAGAGTCCTCTCTTCTTCGTCTCTGGGAACCCGTATGTCAGTCAAAATGTTTTTGTTATCCTTGTCAGCATGGATGAACTGCAGAGCTTCCATAGTCCTAGGACTGAGTTCACCCATATGATCTATGAGACCCACACCCACATGGTAATGAGAGAGGGCATGGTACAACTCGCGCTTCACCAAAACCAGTGATATCCAAGAGTATGGGACATAGTCTTTCACTGGTGGAGAGGAAATGCCGATGTGTACCCTCTGGTACTCTTCCATCACCTGGGAACACCAACAGTTCAGGAATGTATTAAATATCATCATGCAAATTTCCAACATGCTACAATCATAAGGTAAGAGATACTGATTGTTATACAACATTGCATAGTAAATGTGTAACACCAAACTGACCTGAGATGCTTCTTGTCCAATCTCCAAGCAAGCATCAATGCTCATCTTGCTCTTGCAAGATAGCACCAGCTTCTCAAATAATGATTCCCGAGCTTGTGCCTAAAGGAAAAAAAATAATAATAAGTTATCAGCACAAGACTTCAATCCATTATTAGCATACACATAAATACTGTATATCAGAGCCACCGACTCCTTACCAGCATCAGTTGAACCAGCATCTCCAACATTTCTGGGCTCAGATCCATGCTAGGAGCATTTGTGAAGTTCTCGTGAATGTACCTGAAGGTCCCTGCTGCCCTCAGGAAGTTGTCCACAGCACTGTCCAGTCCTGAGCTGGTCAGCCTGTCCTGCTTGGCACCAAGCTGGGTGTACAGGGCACCAATGTTGAACAGGAGGGAAGCCTTCTCAAAGGCAACGGTTCTCTGACAACTGGGAATACCTGTCAGAGAGTCATACCTGGAACAAAGTTCAAACATGATGAACATGCATTTGGGCCCTTAAAACTGGGTATTAACAAGGAAACAGCTGCATTTCAACTTTGCTTCCAAATGCACCAGAGAGATCTGTCATCAATGGAACCTCATTAGCTCAAATAACAAGCAAAGCAAAACATGTTACTCTTCATACTGCAGCATGACGGCATAAAACAAGGTCGACCAGAGGGAGAGTATACCCTGTGAGAGCCAGCTCTCGTAAAGTAGGGCAAATTATGATTTCAACCTTCCCCTAAAATTTATTGGATGTTTTAATAACTGCTATTGAATATCTACGATAATGCCATGTGTGGATATGCAAGACTGGCAGGTTGTCCATAAATTACAGGAAGTCCCTGGTCTAAGAACAGGGTTACATTCCTGAAAATGTCTTTAAGTTGAGGAACTGCGAATACATGCTGGGTACAGATGCTGCTTCAACGAACCACTTACGTCGTGTGTTAGTTTACAGGAGCAGAAGAACGTAAGATTCCCAATTATTTATTTATTATACAGTACTTATGATTAACTTGGTGTCAGTAAACATACGCAGAAGTGATTTAGAGTGGAGGAATAATTATAAATCACCCTTATGGAGAGCCTTGGGAGCCCGTTCGTAAGTACGGATAGCCGTAAGTCTGGTCGTTTGTAAACCGGAGACCTCCTGTATAAATGTGAACGCTTTGTTAATTTTCAGAGTGGGAGGAAGGTTGCATTTCATAAAAATTTGTCAAGTGATAGTGCCAGAATCCTCACAAGTGCCCATTGACTGATACGTGTGGGCAGGGTTCTGTTCTCTCTATTCTTCCCTTCTCTGAAGAAATATAAGTTTGTACTTGCCATATCCTTCACTTCACAGACAAAACTCACCCTATACGAGAATACCCTGCCCTACACCAGCATGTAGCTACAACCCCCAAATGTACTTATTTCTTATGTCTAGTCAACCCCATTTTAACTTTATGTGCGTATTAGTTTTGTTATACTGAAAATGTCCCCAGAATTTCACGAAGAAACATATTTAATACGTCAAATGATGCAAGGAAATTGTGAATTCTCCAGACATCAGCACAGGAACAAGCTCAGTGCCTGATAAAGGTGAACTTTAATGCACTATTAAATATTGTTCCCCATGTAAATAATATCTGCCTTAAGGTGCGTTCACACGTGAGCAATTTTATCAAGCGATGTATCGCTGAGTAACCCGAGTAACCAATATTGTTTGAGGTGAAAGTAACAATCGATTTTCATCTCAAACAATACTGGTTACACGGGTTATTCTGCGATGCATCGCTTGGCAATCAAATCACTCATGTGCATGTAAATGCACCTTTAGACTTGTTAGCACTGTCACGAAATAGTACTTTTCGCCCTTAGTATTACCTGGTCAAGAAAAATGACTGCTTATTACAACATTCAAAACCAATCTTATTATCCTCAGATCAGGTCAAGGATATGATGCTCACCATTCAAAGTATATTCCAAGGCTTCGTTCAGGTGGGCAGAATCGCCTTTCTACATAGTAGAGCTGGTTGTAATACTCATAGAGGAGACGTACTCCATTTGCGTTGCGAGTTGGAGTGCGCATAGCCTGCAAATGGCAAACAATTTCAGCCTCAAAGTAGGCATTCCCAGTGTTATTTCATTCTCTTAACTGGATAATAAAATAATACACCTACCTGCCTGGTGTCCATAAATTCTGCAATAACATCTTCATAATTGGATCCATCTTCACTGTAATGCTCCAGTATGAAGTCCTGCAAATAATGTTATTAGGATACACGTTCAAAAAAGTACCTCAGGCAATGTAATACTTTACCTTGAACAGTTCTCGAAAGTCAATCTCCTTCGTCTCCTTCAACCCTAATGGAATCATTGGCACCACGAGCTGTGAACTGGAAATATAAGGGCAATGGTCTTAATTCTCTCGAGAATATCTGTGCCAATTATGCATTATATTACCCAATATCCCAGTTCACCACTTTATTTTCTTTTCTTAGTGAAAGGGGAGTGACCTACCCTCCACTCTGATAGATTTCCACCGAGCTGTTCAGTTCAGCAAGCTGCTCCTTTAGAAGTTGAAGGTTGGAATTAAAGAAACTCAATTCTAATGCCACAGTGTCCTTCAGCTTTTTGTTGGTTGTTGCTCTGAAATATAGAAAAAGTTCGAATTAGTACATCAGTAGCATATGATTTGCATGAGCACCATTCAACTCATAGTTGCTGCAATGTGACAATTTGTTTCCAGCAGAATGTGCATATTATCAGAACTTAGTACACCCTGCTTCAGAGTTTCTTGCAGGATGTACTTAATAAAATGATCCTTCCTCCATAAAAATGGGCAAAGCAGTTCAAGTGACACAATGTCCTGCAGTGCATAATGGTGTACAGAACGTGGTCTCCTGAGAGTTTTTGCTGCGGTTATGGAGTGCATATAATGTGAGGGATACGGTTTAACGTATGCGGAAATGATATCTTTTATCCTGTCCACATTATTTCGCTACACCCGACTCCACAAGCGGGATAAGTAGCACGTCGCGAATAGTGATGCCGGTTCTCCATTGCATTTGTTTGCAATGGCGATATTAGCTATATAATGCCCCATAAAAAGGCCTACTCTCTTGCATCATGTGGAACAAACAAGTCGTGATCCACGAAAGTAAGCCTGACACGGTGCCCCACGGGGTCAAATGGCAGCATTCCATCCAGCATCCCTGGCTGACCTGTTGTTGCTGGATGATGCTTCGTATACTATGTGGTGGCGCCTACTCATCTCCAACACACATGGAAGTGTGGCGCCTCCGGTCCCGTTATGCAACCCTTTTCCTTTTGCCCCCGAATAGCGCCATTGTACACGGTCGCCGCCAGCTGGAAACACTGCCTCTTCCTATTCCTCTTCGCACATAAGTGTGTGTGTGCTGCAATCCCGTCGGATATGGCGCGATTGTCTTCGCACCAACAATCCATCACTTCCTCATTCCTCCATTGTCTTACTTGCCATTGCAATTCTCAGGATACAAACCCCTTATTTGCCGCCTAGACGCAGTTAGGTCGATCAACACAACAGCAAGCACTGTTGGCCTTGTTTTGTGCTGATGTCAAGTTCGTCGACATTCCGCTCTCCTATACCACACCTTCGTTCGTATCTTGGCCTTCTAAATAGAGCAAGTTGGGAAGGCGGGGGAGAGTGCCTTGCATCACGCCAAGGCAAGACCTTGTGATCCGATGTAGTCAACCTGCAATTATTGCAAATTCACTCCCACTAATCCCAAGCTGGCAAAAAGCACCCGGCCTTGGCCTTCCACAAGCAGACTCCAGCAGACAGCAGTTTTACCCCCTGCATCCTTGGAATGTTGTCGTTGACCTCCATTTTTGGCTCTGGCTCCCAACTTTCCACCTGCTTATTATTATTATTATATTCCGAATGCATGGAGGAACTCCGATGGGGAGGAAAACCACAGGACTCGGAGAGGATACCCAAAACCAAGGAAGATTTCTTTCCGCATCAACATTTCCAGGATGAATTATGTATGTAGTTGCAAAATGGCTGCAGAGATCGTATCAGGCATTTGCATAGACCAGTACGGTTCCAGAGATAAGCCAGACGCTTAAATATTCTGCAACTTTTGCAGTTTGTAACGGGAATTCTAGTAAAGTAAACCAACATTCTTATCTGCGTATAATCTACTAATTTCAACCGTCCAGAGATCGTCATAATCTCCCCAGTTCTGCACGCCATCGTGTTAATTGTCCGACCCAATGTACCCTGACACGCTCAAAATCGACCAAATATGTTGGGCCAATCATTGTAACAGCGAAGGGTAAAACTTTACGTATATGGGCTGCTTTTTGGAAGCATCCTAAAGATGATGGATGGAGCCATCTTTTCATTGTGTAGTACAACAACGAATATAATATATTGCAGTTGCGATGTGAATAAGCCGACAGCATTTTCTAAAGTTATTGCCTCTGCAGTTGAGTAACATTCACTACCGGCAGGCTACTGATGAATAATGTCACCTAAGATGGCGGTAAAAGTGGGCTGACACAGTCACCATGCATATCAGGTAGCCCATTTTAAGACATGCCCTTAATTATTATCAGCCGCTTTCATTAATAATGATAATCAGATAGCTATAACAACAAAACATGGCATTCAAATTTCTGACTTTCCTTCGTGTACTAAAACTACTGCATATAGGGCCCAAAAGCTGTCTACGCCAATGCGATCACGAAGAGGCACAAAAATATACATTTCAGAGTTCCTATGGCATAAGATTCATTTTGTCAAGAGGACACTGAAATGTAACCGATTCCTCTGAAATGGCCTATGTAACTTATGACTGATAATAATGTAGTCCTAAATGTCTATTGACACACTTTCAAATGCGAAGTTAAATCACAAGTAACTATTGACAGGCAAGTATACGTTCACCTCGCCCAATAACAATATGTAACATTATTGACGTGGAACCAAAAATTATGCGACTTTTGCAAGACACATGACACAAGGCACACAGTTTCAGCTCCGCGGGGCTGAAATGTTTTATTATCCAACATTTCACGCGTTTTGCATTTTTAGGATAGGCTCCCTCAGAGCGTATATATAGTGCCGTACCGTTTCCATATTCCCACAAAAACGTTTTTGTCCAGTGAGTTTTTTCTGCCAACTAATTACGCCCTACCCTACACACAACAGGTCCCCACACCTCATCCCGTCCATCAATTGATACGTCGAGCGAAACCACTATAGAAAACCTGGTGTGTGGTTGCAATATCTACTGTATACAATGACGTCCGTTCTACAGTGTAACAATAAAGATAACGCCTACTAACAGCAAGTACTACAGAGAGAAAATTATTACATCATGTACCACTACAATCTACCCTGCGGCATAACAGTATAACGGGAGAAGATTATACTCCAGAATGCATGTGTTGGCAGCATAAGTGCATATCTACGTTAGATGTCAAATTACAAACTGTAACAATAGGAGCTTAACGAGAGTGTTCCTCTTCCCAATTTGCCTGCCTTGGCTTATTACTTAGTTATTACGAACACTTGATGCGTTTATCCCACTCTATAGGACACAGAGGCCTACTAAATTCGGCGAAACGGGATTCAGCGCCACAGAAACTCGACCCTTCTGGGGCAGTAGCTCCAATGTCCTTTTCAGGACAGATTTTGGACATTTGCAATGCTCAAGAATAATCGCACAGTTATCTGTGGCCTACATATTTTCTCACACATTTGGAACAGTGGGCAGTTCCATCCTACCTCGTTGTGTTTAAACCAGGTAGTAATGCAATGCATGAAAGCACCCGCAGTCAAAAATTATTGCCGGAAAACCGAATCTCACCAACCCCACTATTATTCAGGATTACATGAAGACCCTGGCATGACCTTCTCTCATCCGAGGGAGTACCGCATTTGGCGACCATATGAAAATCCACCCAAGTGTATCTAAACTTGCTTTACAACACATAATAAAGAACATCCATAAAGGACGTCATGCTGGTTGAAGAGAAGGTAGGGAGGGGGATGCCGAGATTTGCGTGACGAACCGTGACATCGCACGAGATAAGACATTTTGGACCACCACTATCCAGCGTAATAATCACAGTTGTTGATCAATTTTTACACTGGAGAGGCTCAATAATTAAGATGTCCATTACAAGGAGGTCCCCAACATCCAAAATGAGAATGGTCCCTGGCTATGGATGTCCCAAAAGTGCACATCCCTGCAGTCGGTCGCGTCCTGCGGCCAGGAAGCTTCTGCCTCTAAAGAGTCTAAACAACAACCACCTGTCGTGTGGTAGAAATCAACGTGGGATGTGTGGTCAGAAATATCTCTCAAGCGGGCAGAGCGGCCTACGTGGTGGAATGGCCACTTTTGTCCCGTGTGAATCAAACTGAGAACTTTCCACTAATGTACGATCAGCCACAGACGTTGCGGAACTTCCTGGTCTAGAACGGTGGTCAGTTGAACTTTTGTCACGATTCTGCCTGGCCGTGATTCATATATGTAACAGAAAAATTCCGTCCATGCAACAACCTATTGCACCCCAGGTGCATATGACTGGAGGTGTTTCCCTGTTGAAAATATCAAGCGTGCCTCTTATTCCCTTATTCTTCTCCGGTTCCACCTCGGTGCCTCTCTTCTTCCCTTGTTTCAACGGCGCCCAGGCGGAAAATGTGGGAGCTGCCGGTTATTTTTCCCGAGGCCATGGCATAAACTTGTCTACCCCATACCGCTCGTACCGCTGCAGCAACGTCTCCGGAAAATCCATGCCCCATTGATGACACCTACATAAACTGGAAATTGGGTGTGGTGGACTTTCTTCGTCCAGAGGGAAAGCCGCGGTCGTGATCGAGCTCAATAGCTTGGAAGCATTCAGCATCCAGGACCCATCGTTACAACCGGGCGGGGTTTCTGGGTCGTCTGGACATCTATGTAGGTTTTCCTCTACTTCATGGACCAATGTTATGGCCCTTTAACCAACATGTCAACGTCCCGAACAGTGGCAACGACTGGGCTGATACATCTCGAGAGGGGTCGTTAAGCACGCGCTTCAGTGTTCGAGCAAACGTCTCTTATTTACACGGAATCCAGCCCAGGTCATCACTCCCCAAGACCTTTCCGTGACACTTGTTTCTCTTTTCCAGAGGAAGTTGAGTCAACTAAACACACGGGAGCGCCCACCTCGAGGGTATATGCTCTCCAGCAACAGCATGCAACTATATAATACTCACTTGAAGA
Source organism: Catajapyx aquilonaris (assembly GCA_000934665.2). Classification (NCBI taxonomy): domain Eukaryota; kingdom Metazoa; phylum Arthropoda; class Diplura; order Dicellurata; family Japygidae; genus Catajapyx; species Catajapyx aquilonaris. The sequence goes on from KZ538731.1 coordinate 11,526, forward strand.
GGTTCTCTGCTCCGGCTCGAAGCCGCATTTCCTTGTTGATCTCTTGGTTGAGCTTGGATCGCTTATTCTGAAGTTTTCCACGGCAAGTGGCCGCTCGAGGGTCAGAGCCCTGCAAAAGGAGATGGAACAATACTGTTAGCACAACAGCTGTGATACACTGCACAAGCTAATATATTAAGCACTTGTTGCCGTCAAACAAACCGTTGGGTAGTAATGTGCGTATGGGAACCACTCAGTCACGTCGCTCGCGCATAAAGGTGTAAACATCATTCGAAAGACGTATATGCAAATTGGATGAGAATTTTTCACACCAGCCCTATTGATACGACGATTGCTGCTCGGATTTGAACATGTAAATGCGCGATATCGCTCTACGACAACTAATATTGTCGGCAAGATTGCAGCTAAGGCTGGCAGAGCTTCTGCCACAAAATGAGCCAGTCATTCTAATTATCTAGGTCCTTGGACCCGTGATGGCGCCAGTGCAGTGACACAACTCGGTCGAGTCAATGATATCTGGAAGAGCCCCCATAAAACCCCTATAGTAACAGAAAGGTATTTACCGAGAATAATTAGGTGCATTACCCAGAGATCACGCTCTGGCGGACGTGAAACAAGTTTGCATGAAGGTCTCATACCCCTTCTTTTGAGCAGGAATGTCACGTCTTATCCGGAAGTACGCTCTCTGAAGCGTTTTCGAATCCTCCTGACCCCCTGGGCTACAGTCCGTTCACTGTGTAATGGTAATAGTAGTGGCAAATGCGAGTCTACATAGGCAGCCGACATGCAGCAAAGAAGAGGCCACTTCCCTCGATCTCTCGGTAAAAGTAGGTCTTCAACATCAGCCCTGAAGGGGCAATATTTCTCGCATTAACTTTTCCATCTTGATGGAAAAATCAGGCTGGCAAAAGGTCGCGGCACCCCGCGGTTTTGTAGTTCAAAAAACCATTAGTAATCCCGATATCTAATTGTTTCCCCAGCAAAAAAATGGGGGTCCTTGGAATCTCCAGCATGGTGGGTGCAGCAAAAGAAAGTCTCGAAGGATTCTAGCAGCAGAAAGCACGGAAGTGGTGGGGGTTGGAGAGCACGAGAGGTGCTTTCGGAAGCACAGCGTGCCAGCGGAAGGTGGTTGATGTGGCAGAGAGGTACAAAAATCTTGGAAGGAAAAAAAAAAAACTTTCCCTCTCGCCCACATGATTTCACTCCAAACGACAGGAAAAGAAGAGCGTCACGTCTTATCCTCACTGTCACTACTGACAGGTCGTCATCCTTCAACGACCTGGCTCTTAAAATAAACATCTCATTATTTTGCTTCCAATATGGTACTCTCCTACTTTCGATAATGCCAGGGTCACGAAACGTCCATTTTTTGTCCCCATAAGTCTTGAAGGCATGCGCATCCGGAACTATCCGCATTCTTTCGACCAATTTTTCAATTCGTAACCCAACACAAGTGGTCCTCCAAACGCACGGTAAATCATTAGCCTACTCTGGCAAGGTTAAACAACACAAACTGTCGTGCAGGTAACCAACGTGTAATAACGGTATGGTTTTTTTTTATATGAAACGGTTTGAACTCTGTGTATAATAATCGGCAGCTAATGACTCCTTTCGGACAACACTTCGCACCATTTTCCAAAATTCTCGTACCGGTACACCACTTGAGCAAATACAGGTGAACAATCCGGTAAACCAAGGGCAAGATTTCACGGCCCTGTATTACAACGCCGTCTGAACTGTACTTTTTTCAAACCGTTGTACAATATTGTATAGCACCAGCTCAGAAAGGCGTAACTAAGAGCGTACATGTTTTCGAGCTGACCTTTGCGATGTTGTGGCTGCCTTCAGTCGAACCGCATATTAAAAGCAAGCAAAAACGGCTGTAAACTTGTTTTCGATCCGAACAGAGACCAGCTTTAATTAACTTAAATCCCACGCCCGCATTTGCAGCCTACATGATCAATTTTGTAACTAAAAACGAGGCGTGGTGCACCCAGATGTCCTATGATGGATAGGGTGACAATGCTGATGAATTTACCTTCCTGACAGCCCGCAGGTGTGCCCTCGCCAACGCAGCTTGTGCCATGATCCCAACTGGCAATCCTAAAATCCAAGGATACAGTGTCTCACTCCACCATTCAAGTCGACTGCGCGCACCGAGCAAGCCCGCCTCTCTCTCTGTGGGCCTTCGACTCCTTCGCCTCCCGCACACTGCCTTCCTTCCTGCCCAGGCCACAACCAGCCCAAGAACTGGCCAGCTACACACACAACCCGCTCTGAGGCTCCCGACACGGTCCTCGCACTCGTTTCTGCCCAAGCCTGCCAACCAACCAAACCACTAGGCTCCTCTCAAGCGGGGCAGGTTGATCCATCCATCTAATGTTGATGGCCTTCCAGAAGGTTCATTGCAGCCAGCCGATATTGCAGATTATTTGCATATCGACAAGAATCGGGGTCGTTAAGTCGAGACACCTGTCAGTGTCGCAAGGGTGCATGATGCGAATAGTAATGACTGGAATTTGTCAGCAAGATAACGCCTTGCAGTTACAATACAATGAATCCAAGGTGTTTAATTGGAGAAATGTGCGCGGCATAATAACACTGCGTGTGTGGCTGACACTATATGTAAAGAGGAAATTAGCACACATATCTTGGATGAACTATTTTGGTTCACTTTTCTTGCGTCAAATCCGAGAGATTCTGGTGCATATGTGGCCCAAATATTTATTTACCTTACAATTTTGTATGGAGAAATGTTAAGTCCATGAATTTTTTAGGTCGCATGAAGGCATCAGAAGCACTCATTTTGATGGAATGTAAAATAGCCAAGCATCAACTGCCAAAAGTGGACCAAATTGTTGTTTGTGTCCATCATTCACTCTGATATGGGACCATTCATATTTTTCACCAATTGACGCATAGTTGACCTGAAGACATAAAATTATAGACTATACACCACCGGTATATACGACGCTGGAAAGTTCATTGCACATGGGCAAGCTACACTTGATCTTCAGATTTAGAGGAATGCAGAATTTATCTCCTTAATCTTTCCAAGTGGAGTAAATAAAACCAGATCGCTTTCGCATCAGAAAATTGAAGCGCTTCCGCCTTGTATTTCCCATAGCAATGGTTGAGTAAGAGAGCAGTGAAGTACCTATTCGTGAAGGCCGGGATTCCATAGCCCCTTTTTTGTTGTTTCCCTTTCTTCTGGCACGTTTGTATACCCCTTTTCCCTGCCCATATAATTGCTAACATTGGCCAAATCGGACAGTTGGCCAGCTCTGGAGAGAAGAGGAAAAAAGCCCGCGAAAAAAACCTGTCCCCTTGGAAGTCCAGCTCGCATCCACGGTTCATTGGCTGCCCAAAGGCTGCTGCTCCACTTCGGCCTGGCAAGCCAGCACAGGCATGAAAATTGGCTAAACCAAACAATGTGGTGCTTCTGATGACTGAGACCCGTTTTCACTTTTGTGCAGAACCGGTGATATAAGCTGTTGACACCGACCAGCTGTGATATGCTATAAACGCCTGACAATGGACTTCCTGCAAGGTCCACTCCAGCAGGACCTGCAACTCTAGTTTAACCGGGAATGACGTCCTTCGGTAACGCTTTTCATGGCCAATAAAATCATGAAAAATATTTCGAGTCTTCGCCATGAGAACATCGCAGCACTTTAACGGTACGCCTTACATGATGCAAAATTCTGTACAGAGGACACCCACCCTTGTCACATTTTCTTCACAATACAACGCAACTCCAAGGCTTTGCGTAACAGCCTGTGGCTATACGTGAAGTAATGCCAGGAATGGTAATACAAAAAAGTCCATATATCGACTGTACTTTCATTCTCCCTTTACCAGCAGCCAACAGTAGAATTCCAAAATGCGCGAAATGAGCACTCGAATTAATCTCGCCAGTTGGCACATTATTTTGGCCTCGCATTCCAGACTCGGGAGGCGAAGAAACTAAATGAGGACACTCTTGCCGGCGGAGGTGAAACAACACCCACAAGCATTACACAAAATACGACCGACTCAACAATCGGAAATAAGTTATTTAAACAGGAGGGAAAAAAAATAAGCCAGTTTGCACTTCCTCAACCCTTACGCCCTCATTAAGCGCAATATTTCCCCTTGCAGACAATGACCAGACATCAATTAAAAACGACTCGTCAGAATAAACAGGCAGCATCCCAGCTTTCACCCTAACGATACAGGCTCCTTTCTAAAGTATAAAGAAACCATCTTCCCATTGAGACGTTGCGTTTACGATCAACCAGTTTCTTTTCCTCCCCCAACTCATACCAAAATTTTGATCATCGCGCTACTTTTGGTAACAGGCCCCATATTTCACAGGTTAAGCGGCTCAAAAACTGGTCCCATAATGTAAAGGGCTGGTAAAACCGCACGTAATGCTCGAATTGGACGCCGCAACCTTCGCGCTCTAGTTAGCGCCGCCGCCTCGGCGCTAAATATGCCGTCCAAAAAATACATGAACGGACGAAAAACAGCGCAACATGGGAGCCCTACGTGCAGAATAGTTTACGTGGAAGAGGTAACATGGGGGGCTGGGTCCTCACGCTCTGATGCCATACCGTTCAAATTCCTCCGAATTATTTCTTTCCGCTCCTGGTAAACTAAACGCTTGCGTTACAGGGTTGTACTCTGTGCACATTTTATGTGTGATGACCAGCAAACCGTAATAACTGTCTACCTTCATCCAGGGATGCGGATCAATCAGTATATAAAAATTTTGCTTCTTTTTCCTGTTTTGAATCACAGCCTTCCGGTTCAAATACTTGCGACTACTTGCAGGCTACAACGCATCACTAGTGTATTACCTGCGGCAATGTCCAGCGATACAACATGAAAACAAGTCATTTCATTTCTATCAGCAGAGTGATAAGAGGTCGAGGTCCAAGAAAAATATTGTTCTCCATCTCCGGTGAGAAAATTCGTTTCCTCAAATGAATGACAGTGTGACATCTCATCAGGTCTAAACTGCAAAAATTTGGCGAACACTTTACCAAATGTACGAATAATATGTACAGAAAATACTGAATATGCTTCCATATAGGCATAGAGCTGCATCCAGTTTCCACTGCAAAGTGAAAATGACGGGATTATGTGTGTCAGGACAACTTCTTAGGACCGGATGGACTGCCGGCGGAGGCCTACATAAGGTAAGTAATATTTACATACATGAGTGCGTGTGTGCTCTTGGCCTTCAGGTGGGGGAAAAATGATGGCTAAAGGTTAGTGTCCGTCGTACAAACGCAATTGACCGGAAGGAAACTACTGAAGAATGGCCCTTTTGAAATTTTCCGTCACGCGATAATGCAAACCAACAATTTTCCTTACAAAAAATTGCGTCTCATCCTCGCCCCTCATCACATCGGACAACCTGCACCCCTAATTAGCATGCTGGAACATCCCAAGTCAGGAGCCAGCACTAGAGCACAAGTTCAACGACAGAAACCTGGAGGCCACTCAACCTCGGTCAAATTCTGCCCAACAGAAAGTGGAACAAATACTCTTGCTACGAATACACCTGGCAATTCCCAATACTATCCACACCTCTCATACATAGCCTTACACTATTTGCACTCAATCGTAACACTGCATGGTTCACCTGCCATACCATAACAAAGTTCAAAGTGGTACACCCAGAGGGAGCTCCTGCATCTCCCTCAGCAATTCAACAGCGGAGTAACAGATGGCGAGATAGTTCGGCAACTGTTTTCCTTATCTCGTTTCTTCGCACCTTACCTCGCCCAATATTCCTCTAATGCTGATTCAATAGGAGGATCCTCGCACAGGGCTAGTGTGGGCCTTAGGCGTAACGAGGATGCCTCCTCCACATGGGTGTCTCTTAAACGCCCCATATCTGGATCCCTCGTTCTCCTTTTTCCTTCCCAGAACATGCCAAAAATAACGCAATTTCCCCTCATGTATAATTGCAATGTCTTCAGACAATGTGCGATTGTGTGCGGAAAAACCTATACTATGCACAGCAGCGAGCATACCTCATTACGACACGTGATTGGGCGCAATCTTTTACAGCACAGTGTACAACAAATAAATGTATAGCACACTGGTATAGCCTCAATTGCAAGGACCACTGAAACAAGATGTGTTACTGGTGAAAGTAGAAAATTACTGTCCACATGTAATTATTAATTTTTGAACGCAATAATACGCCTAGTAGCCTCGTAGCGCTTTCCCCAATCATGCGTTTTTTTACTCATTTCGTGACAATAACGCGCTACTTTATAGGAGCCACGTGTATAAAGACTTGTTCCACAAACTGACTGCTGCACTTACTAACACTCGTTAAGATCCAGCATTAGAACTACAGACATAACCCCCAATAAAAAGTCCTTCTTTCACTCGCCACTTTCTCACCGAGGTTAATTCGTGTTAATGGCATTCGAGCGAAAGTGAGATGACAATTTGGGTGAACTCTCCCAATTTTCATGAATAACTAACCATCTAGCGGGAAGGCTGACGAAGGTCGCTTCCGTGTGTCCTTCGCATCCAAGGATTTTTTTTTTCCGTCAAAGAATGCACTGAATAATGGATCAAGACATGTGTTCATGAGGCAAACATTAGCAACATTCTCGCCTCAACTGTATTTGTGCGTCACCGCCTGTTACATGGCAACACATGGCAAGACCTAACCGTATAAATGGCAAGTACCAGGTGCTGTATGTCCGCAAGTGCGTTGTAACATTATTTCCGCGATTCAACAGTCGTTGTGTCAGGTCACTATGAACAATGCCCATTCTTTGTTCCGGAGGTGATAACTATTGACTTCCCAGTGATTTCTTCTGTGTGTATATATCGCCAGATAGCACTTAACCTACTTGCAGTCACGTGCAGACAATACACTCTTGTACGACGACACCGCACATTCCACAGCATGTCGCAATTCACCCCCCCCAAATCAGCACAACTCACCACCACCCTCTTCCTGAACTCTGCAGGCCTTTGGTACACCACCCACTTGAGCATGTCCCATCCACCAGCGATGTCAACAATGCACAACACCAGATCAGCCTCCGAAATGGATTGATCCCTTCCAAATAATACCCCCCCACCTATCCCCTTGTTTTCCACAACACACCCCACCGCTTTTTACACACACCGACTCTGGATCAACTTTTCCTCCAATCAAGGCGGCCCGCTCTGTAATAATGCGTGCGCGCCGAGTCACCGTATGTGAGCGAGTGTGTGTGCCAGTCCTCGCTCCATCAGGTTCACATTCTGGACACAATCGTGAACCTTATCGGGATGCTCATCATCCCAATGGGAGGATGTTTGTGGAGGGCCAAAATGAGACGGAAAAAGAGGTGGGACGAGTGTGCACGCGATGGAGCACCATGTATATGTGTGTGGTACCCCCACCTATATGTCTGGTTTCTTTCTCTCTGGAGGGGGAAAATCGGCCTGCTTGGCATGAGTGGCATCCGATATGGAAAGAGTCATTGGCATTCAAGTGGCACTCTGCTGCTGGAGAAGCTTGCCCTGGACGAAGGGCGACATTGCTCAACATCCAATGGGGGTAAGGGTGGGGAATTTTTGGCGTTAACTGGATGTGAAGTGGCTACTTGGCAAGATGTTTCGCAAGGTCAATGTGAGGCTTCGGTAGGTGGTGGCTGGGCGGCTTCGGGGGATCTGCTATTTTCAAGTGTTAATCATTCTATGCAAATATTTCTTACGCCATTGACCAGGTGCAATGAAATGCCTTTGATCTCGTGAGATCAGGGTAATTCTCACCACACCTCAATTTTTTAGCCACAGTGTATCAAGGCTGGCAACAAATGCTAACCTGCCATATGCAATGATTGAAAACTGCATGTTACCACTTGTACACAAAATCATCCTGAGAACAATGCGATTATATCAGCAGCCAAACTTATGGCATCGAAGCCAACCTTATATGGTCGGCTGTTTTGGTGTGGTGCAGTATCTGATCAATGTTACTTGATTTACGTCACGTAAGAGTGAATAGTTTCGTTTTTACCGGTTTGTTATATTTGTTAGAAATTCCAGCTTATATGGCTCCCATATACTGTATACTTACAAAAATAGGCGTACATTTTGCATGATTATTTGGCGGTTAGAGGGTGTTTCTCTTCCCAAGTTGAATATTCCAAGAGGGGACAGGGGAATGGATTATTCATCCATGGCCACACACACAGTCGGTGCATGCGAAAAAAGTAGTAACTATAGTAGGTCGATCCCTTCCGAATAATAAATTTTCCGCTGTTAATTTACTGTAATTTTTAATTGTGATATTTCAATATTTATTTTAATGCTTTAGGAGTGTAGGGAAATTGGCAGAAGGAACTGGTAGTCCGTCGACTGCCTCTGCACATCTCCGGTTATGACATTCAATTAACTACCTCGTTACACTCCGTGGTTCGTGAAATAATGCTCTGCCGGTAATCCGTAAGCCATGTTATCTTCAGGCTAATGTATTCCGGCAGGCGATAGATTTGTGTGATTACTTCTTGCCACAATTAAACATTATAATTGCAAATTTATTTACTTAATGCAAATATCTGGGCTAAAAAATTATTCAGCCTCTGACCTTCAACAGCAACATGATACTTTCCCTGCCGCTCACACCCGACAGCAATTTAACGACCTGTTACGCCAATTTTTCACTTTTCTGATAATTTGTATGTAGCTATAACGTATAATACCAGAAAATGGCATTGAACAGTTTCCTCATAACCACGAAAAATATAGGCGTCTACTCTAATCTCAACTATTAGGATATGATTTCACCGCGAAGGACTTCCCCAAATGGCATTGCAAATACAGGAATCCGATGTGCTCATTAAGAACACTGATTTATTATTCCACCTTGAGTCATGCGATTAAAACAAGAGCACGCCGGTTATGACCTTCTAATGCGCAATGTTATTGCATGAAAAACGAGCGTCATGGGAGTCTTCTTATCCCAATTCCTACTGAAATAACCTCTCCGCGACCCGTGACCATCAGGTCAATGGCAGCAGTACAACACGTTAAAAGTGGGAAGACTACACCTTCCTAATTACCGCCTTCCCCCATTTCAAAATGCATAGGTTAGACAACCCTTGAAAGGTCATTGAACATTCGGCGGAAGCTTGCCATATTTAACCTCGCAAGTATCCAAATCAACAGCTCCGCTTTGGTGACTATCCTTCCGGTTTGTTTCTCAAGTCGTGCTGAACTTTGACCACGACTGGCCATTTGTACTTCCACGAACTGGCTCGTAAGACCGCCCGGAATCTGTGGTCACAATTTCCCAGAATTTCAAGGTATGCGGCTCCCACGCCAAAAATTGCGTAATGGTCGCAATTTACTTAAGAAACGCGTGACAAAAAAAATTACCGAATTGTAGGGGATGTGAACACACCCGTATCGGAAGAAGGTTTTGTTCCTCATTCCTGACGCCCATATTGCATCCAGTTTCGAAAAGCAACTTCGACTAGTAAATTCCCCCAGGCCACAATCAGCGAAATCTGTAACGCTCAAAAAATCCGCTCAATGAACACTTTCTTCGAGTAAAAGCTGACATGTGCGCGTCCAGAGATTTGAACCATGTCCGCCAAAGGCCGCTGCTGAATTTTCAACTTCAATCCTGAGCAGAACCCAGTGAACCAGTCATCTGTGTTTCTATATACTCCCAAGCCCTTTGATATATCCAAAATCTGTATTAATTCAAACGGCAACTTTTCCCCCCCGATTCCCACCAGTTTTTCTCTCCAGACAACGCTAATTCCGGTCCAGCGCCCGTTCATACTTGGTCGATTGCCTGTGAAAGGCAGCGTGAAGATTCAGGTTGGTTGTGCTCAGACACTTAAAAAAAATTTTTTTTTTAAAAAAAAGCTCTTACCTCAGCAATACTAGCGGATCTGTCAGACACTAATTAGCATTATCTCTACGGAGAACCGTGCATTGAAACACACGACGCGTGGGTTACAACCTACCTCAGGATCATGCGAAGAATTTCAAACATACTATCAATATTAATAATAATACGACTAGCCTCTAAAGTACGTGCAAAATTACATCTTTCGTGAACGTTATAATCCGGTATTATTAATGCTATGCAGTTCTCCTCTGCATTCATAAGTTGCGCTGCATGTTGATGACCCAGTGCTGGCTGACTCCAAGGATGAATACTGAGATCGGTTTTTCCCACGTCATCTCGTAAACTAAGCTGCGTGCGTAAGATAAACCATACACTTTCTGATCAGCTCATCAGTTATTACCCGGTATGAAATGTGAGTTTACGTAGCGACTAATCACGACGAGACCATGGATCAGCACGACACGACTCTTATCTGAAACGCAGCATCAAATGAGGTGTGACTCCACAACACATGAACCTACCATACTTTGTGATGCGTTACTTCATTCGAGGCCGAACAACAGTCATAATAACATTGGGTTTTGAGAGCCTCTAAAGCGACAACTTACTGATGATAAGCACACTGTGTCAGAAAGCTAAATATTAATTCTAATTCTTGCATGCAAAATAAATCCGGTTCGTATAAGGCACATCCTTAAATAATACATCAGTGTACCAGCAGTATTCCGTACGCGTTTAAAATAAATTTCAACGGCACTGCATTAGCTGAACTTTTTTTAAAAATCGGATAAGCCACACCTTAACTGGCATTAGAGTTCCACTGTACTCAAACAATAACGTTAAAGTCGTTGTTTCTACTTTTTTATTGCTATTTTAATGCTGGCATGATGTTTTTTTTACGTTACCCCGTGATAAGGCGGAGCCTTTTTAGGGCGGGGGCACACCACCATCAGTTTTCTAGTAACTGTGTACAATAATTTTTCTTCGCTCACCGGTGCAAGGAGGCAGGGACATGGGTAAGGATAGGGATTTTTGAGGAGGGAACATGTGGTGCAAGTGCAAGGTCAGTAAAGGGGTCATGTGCTGTTCCCCAGGAGGTTGGTGGCATAATGTTCATCAGATATGTGACATACTCAGCCTTTGAATAGTACTTCACAAACCTTAGCTGCGTTGCTCGCATACTGTTGACGGTCATTGTTGTCAATTGTAATATCACATTATAAGGCTGAATACCTTATAAGGCGAGGTATGGTAGCATGTGATCCTGTTTTATCCTCCACAGACAAATGATACCTCTCAGGATCACTATAGTGATAAGCAGGTTCTACTCGTAAATTTTTTTCCCCCCCTGGTTGCGGTTGGACATTAGTCGTTGGGACCCCATGTCATACATCTGATCTCTTTCCCTTTGCACAAAACTTACGAAATTTTGATTTTTCTGCAAAAGGCAGCAACGCAACTGGTGACAGTTAATAGACTGCCCCATTTGACCTCGGGTATGAATAGATGTTATGCAATGCTCTCAAATATTTTCATGCAACTTCAAACGCATCTCGGGGTTGACAAGTTGTTACTACGTGTGAGAAAAATCTGTATAATTCCGGAAAAATCCATAATACTGTATAACGCAGATCGTTTATCTATGACTGACATATCTATCGCCTGATACAGGGATCGAGATCTGATCCCACGAAGTAGCAGGCCACCACTGCAATGTCACCAAGTGTCGCCCGCAACATGTATACGCTATCTAATCTAATGAATCCTCCAGACTGCCGCAATCTATGTCAATCAAAACTACACCCGACGTGCTCTGTGAATATTACTTTCAGGATTACCTCCCCCACCAGATTACGCCAAGCTTCCACACTGCCCCGAGAGGGAGCTCCACATACAAGTACTGCGGCCGGTAAAAAGTGGTGAGCAACACAGTGGCGTCACCTTCCCTGAAACTCACGAACCAAACAAGTTTTACGCAATTCGGCTACACAGGAGACAGGACATCTGCATAACTTTTTACCTAGTTTTTACTGTACATCTACTATTCAAACCTGTTCGCAAATGGCATAATACCACCGATATATTGTCCTAGCGGGCATTATTTTGCTCCAACACATATTTACACAGTACAGCAACACACGCCGACTTTTTCTTAATCGCTCAAGTCCTTCGCAAAGCAATCCGGCGCCATTTATCGCAAAGATAAACACATGGGGCAAACAACAATCCCAGATTAGCCGTCCAGTCCGATTACCCCCGTTCCAAAATAAGTGCTTCCTCGTCCCAACCCCGAAGAACTTCAACGTCAGAATGGAACACAATCATTGCTCCCGAAATTGATGTCGATCTCTGGCAACAATGGTGCATTTGCTCTTCAATCATCTAAGCAACGGATTCCCTCCTCGTCTGGCTGGTTGGCTAGATGACTGGTGCTCACACCTGAATTGCTCCTTGATAAGAGAACCTGCCGCAGGAAACGAGGCTGGGAACCGAAAATGAAACATTCCCTCCCGAAAAGGTCAAGGCGAGAGAAGCCTATCGGAGAAAGTTTCACGGGAGCTCCATTCTTTAGCTCAATGGAGAAACTGACCTGACACCTGCCATTTAAAAGGATTAA